>CM035159.1:123984869-124108702 GCA_020205615.1 Panax quinquefolius | reverse complement strand
AAAAAGAAAAGAAAAAAAGAGAAAAAAGATGGATAAAAACAAAATATTGGACATGAAAATAAATTCAAACTAGTCCATAAAACATAAACCATGATCTCTTTTTTTTATAGTAATATAAAATCAACCATGGAAGCAACCCTCTTTCACAATCCCTTCCTCCAAACCCACATCATCCCAAACACTATCCCTCAAAACCCAATTCAAAAACACTCTTATTAACACCACCTCCATTTCCATCACTCTACCAAAAATTCCCCAAAACTCTCCTCAATCAAAGGGAATGAAAGTGTCAAAACAACCTGTGGTAGAGAGAGTATTCGAATGAATCAGACTTTGTGATTGGTATTTTATTTCAATCACGATCTTGTTGTGGGTTTGGGGCCAACATCAGTAAAAATCCATTTAGATGACTGGCTTGTTTATTCAGCTCGAAAATTGTGGCTTATTCGGTTAGAAGAAATTGGACCATTCAGAACTTTAAAAATAATAATCAAACAGTCTGAATGACTGAATCGCTCAGATTCAGAGCCATTCAACTTTATCCAGACCCAAATAAACAAGGCCCCAATCTTAATATGATCGATCGAGGAATTACCTAGACAGACTAGAAATAGAATTAATTATCAACTCAAAAAAATAAAAAAAAAAATACTACTCTTAATATGTGTGTGTGTGTGTGAAACAACCGGGGTCAAATCTCGAAGTCCTAATAAATTCGGGTCAAATCCCAAGTCCGAATCGAATCAAATCCATCAAAATAAGGCCTCAACCATCGGCCCAATAAGATCTTCGGGGTCAACTTAGCCCACCACAGCTCACCCAAAAGGTTATGACTCAAGGTACAATTGGTAAAGAATTATACGCAGACAAATTTTTCCCCTATCTTTCGATGTGGGACTAGGTGTTACTAAACTCCCCCACTTTAAATTTCTCGACGTCCCCGTCCGAATCGATCACACACACTACCAAAGATTCGCTTCTAGCCATCAGGATAATACCTACCGGCTTCGTGTCCCCACCTCCGACCTCCATCTCCATCAGGATAATACCACTAGCCTTCATGTCCCCACCTCCGACAACCCGACGGATAACCCGACCGAGCTTTTGAGAGTCGACTTGATACCATATGAAACAACCCGTGTCAAATCCGAGTCCGAACAAATCTTGGTCAAATCCTAAGTCCGAATCGAATCAAATCCATCAAAATAAGGCCTCAAACCATCGCCCAATAAGATCTTCGGTCAACTTAGCCCACCACAAAGCTCACCCAAAAGGTCACGACTTCAAGGTACAATGGTAAGTAACTATATGCAGACAAATTTTTCCCCTATCTTTCGATGTGGGATCAAAAGTTGTGTGTACACAGAAGGTATATATATATATATATATATATATATATATTAATGAATTCCAAGCTATAGGTAGCACAACTCAAACCTTGCTATCCTTGCCTTGTATCGCTACTTTGAAAGAAACGTTGGAAGCAAGCTGAATCAAACAGAACAATTCAACTAGTATTGTGGGGACACAAAAAATAGGGTATTGGTTAATAACGCGTCCGCTAGTCTTATTAGCAGACATATATTTTCCATATTTTAATTACTGCTTTAAATGGTTTGAGTGGAGGGCATAATGGACCTAAAAATATTTTAACTTTGTCCGCTAGAATTACTAGCGGACGGAGATCAATATCATTTTATAATCTGGTTCGTTTATATTTCTAATGGAAGGTATAGATGTTATATGCTACTTTTTGATCCATAGCAAATAGATGTTATGGATCATTCCCCTATATATATATACGGTCTGGATCTTAAGCTCACCCCTTATCTAGTTTATTTATTCACCTTTTTAATGACGGATCGAAATGACGATTCGGGTTCGCCGCTATATATGTAACCGTCGATATATGTTGTCCGTCGCTAAAAGCTAAGTAAGAAGGTTCTATTTATAATGATTTTGATCGAATCGTCATCGTCCGTCGCTAAAAAGTGTGATAAGATAAATGGTGAGCTTAAGATCCTGGATCAGATATATATATATATATATATATATATATATATATATATATATATAAGGTTCTATTCTACAACATACGCTCATTGGGACACTATTTCACTAATTGATTTATGGTCATTCATTCAATTAATGGAACATTGAGATTAAATTTGGTATGGGTCAATCAGCAGCCTCCTAGATACTGCATCAAATAAGCACCTCCTTTTTAAAGTCGTTAATGACTATTATGCTCTCATTTTGACTTTTCAAATTGACTGCATGTCAGTTTAAAAAACCAAAATATTTACTATATATTTTGCTTAAGATGAAACAAATGTAAGACCCCAACTTATTATTAATGAAATTTAATTTTCTATTTATTATTTTGAAATAAGAAGGGTTGATTTGATTAACGTGGATAGTTAGGGTAAAATACTTAAATATTTCAAAATAAGCAAGTGGTTATAAAATATTCATTCATTGAGAGAATATTCGTTTGGTCGTGGAATATTCTGCATTTATCTAGAATATTCGTGACGACGCACAAAAAGCCATGTGTGGGCCCCATAACGTAAAAGTTTATCGATGAAGAAAACGTACAAATATAAGTTGTTTAAAATAACTACAGTAGTTGTTACCAAGTATTATCATCGTTAAAATACTTTCTGTGGTTAAAACACAAGAAGATTACCAGATCGCACCAATTATCGATTCTTACGAAGAAGGCACTACTCAATAATGGTTACAGAATTATCGCTCAAAGATTTTATTGATTTAATAATTGTCGCGTTGATATTTTATATTGTCGTTGTTTCAATAATTGTCATTACACAAGATTTTTTATTATCGGCAATAATTCATATTATCTCAATAATATTATTAGATAACATTATGGCAATGCTCTAGAAAGTTCTCGCTCAAGGAGAGGTTTGGTCACCTATGTGACACCCCCCAAAATAGTATACATCACCTATTCCGAAAGTTGTCAATACATGGTATGTAAACAACTACAACTTTATTATTACAACAAGAAATCCGTGAGTTTGAATACAAATATTATCTTCTGCATAATATCTATACTCAAATAAATCCTCATCACATTTATCGATACATTAATTTACAAAATGGTGAGGACTACTAAACAATCCTTTTCTAAAACCTTCATTCCATACCCCGACTGCATCGCTTATATTCTCGCCCCGAGAAAATGGAACAAAAAGGAAAAGGTGAGCTCAACTAGCTTCAAGAAAAG
Organism: Panax quinquefolius; assembly: GCA_020205615.1. NCBI lineage: Eukaryota > Viridiplantae > Streptophyta > Magnoliopsida > Apiales > Araliaceae > Panax > Panax quinquefolius. The sequence goes on along the minus strand of CM035159.1, from coordinate 124,105,452 downwards.
AATATTATGACTAAGATAATATACAACAAATTATCGTTAGTCTTCAACATGGAAAAATATAATAGAATACAATAGACAACAAATTTTAAATCAATATTCGCAATGAAATAATAATTCATTGTAAGAGTTAAGTAGAGAATGCAAACTACTATCTTCTATGTATGAATTTAAAAGTTCATCGCTCATCTTTTATCCCCAGAACATCAATCAATATACATCCGAATCAAATATTCATCTTTTCAGCACTACAGCCAAAGATATTCATCACTGGTCATGTTCATTTAAACACCGCTTCATTCGCACTACACGCCAAAGATATTCTTCGAAATCATTCATCTGCAGCACCACAGCCAAAGATATTCTTAAGAAATCATTCATCTTTTACACAAAGCCAAAGATATTCCATAATATCATCATTTAAGACCGAGGATGATGAAAATATTTTTTTAAAGAAACGAATCCAAATGGAAACAAAATGACAAGGATTAAGGATTAAGGATTCAGATTGGTTTTATCCACGCCCAAAATACCTCTCAAAAATAATCATAGTGGTGTAAAATTCAAGAATGATCAAAAACATGGATACAATCGTAGTTAAGATCCGTAATAGATGTTTGGACTAAAAGAAGAAATTTTATTTTTCTATGAATAAGATCAGATATCGTGAATAAGGTCAGATAATGTGAATAAATAACAGATATCGTGAATAAGAACTCCGACACCAAAAGATAGAAATTCCACAAAAACATCTTCACGCTTCACGCTTAATAGTACTCGTGAATAAGAACTCGTGAATAAGAACTCACTGAATAAGTAAATCGTGAATAAGAACTCATGAATAAGAACCATTTAATAAGAACTCCCCATACGAAAAAGTTCCAAATTTGATAAAAACTTCGATCAACATTTCAAGATAATGATATTGAAAAATAATATCATTATAAAAAAATAATATCATTTACCTCGAAAGATCAAGATTTCTAGCTAGAATACCGTATAAGGTCAAGGGAACTGCAGACCGCTCAAAAGAATACTCAAAGTATACTCAAAATACTCACAAGAATACGCTTGATAATATAGAGAGAAACTTCAGCCGTGTGATTTTCAATTCTAACCCAAGACCCTATTTATAGGAAAATGCTTTAACACCAAAGCGTAAAATTTAATAAAATAATAATATTTCTTAAAATATTCAAGCCCACCTTAGAAATCTGATTTCGATCATTTATAACACACGTGAGTCAGAAGACCTCAAATTTTTTTAAATAAAAAGGAATTTCTTTATTTATTATCTTGAAATAAGTAAGGGTTGATTTGATTAATGGATAGTTAAGGTTAAATACTTAAATATTTTAAAATAAGCAAGTGGTTATAAAATATTCATTTTTTGGGGAATATTCGTTTGGTCGTGGAATATTCAGATCATTTGTCAGAATATTCGTGATATAACCATAAAACGGCGTGTGGGCCCCATAACTAAAAGCGATCGATGAGGAAAACGACAAAGTTTGGGTGGTTATAAATAACTACGTAGTTGTTATCGTTAAGATCGCTGAATACCCTAATGGTTAAAATACAAGAATACGCTGGGTTTACAAGAAAGATTACCAGAGACGCACAAGATTGTTGAATTATCGATCCTTACGTAAGATGGCACTATTACTCAATAATTTTCACATGAGTTATCGCTCAATATTTTATTTTATCGATTCAATAATTGTCTGCGTTGATATTTTATATTATCATTGCTTCAATAATTATCATCGCACAAGATTTCCCATTATCGATCAATAATTCATATTATTTGAATAATATTATTAGATAACATTATTGGCAATGTCTAGAAAGTTCTGCCTCAAGGAGAGGTTTGGTCACCTAATCATGCGCGCCAAGTAAGGAGAGATCCTTATCGAAAGCCCCCTTCCCTGGGAATGTACTCGTCATTATAAATGTGATTCTCGTAATATTATTTGTGAATAATTAATTATTGATTCATACGATAAGGAAATATTTATTTTATATGAATATAAATGATGGATTTATTTATGTGGTTATTAATGAAGGAATTAATGTTGAGGTGTTTTATCAAGATTTTATCTGATCGAGGTGTTAAAATCAAATCGTGGGTTTTTAGATATATCATGGGGTTATAATTTTAATCCAACCATTGATTGTGGTAATTTTGGGTATGTTATACATACATAAGTTGAGTATATGTCCACAAATTTTGAACCGTTAAAATGCATTTAATGATTTGTTGTGAATTTTAAGAGGTGCCTGATTCTAAATTAGGTTTATAATTGATTTTGGTGGAAAATTTAGAATTGAGAGGGCCCCACTTGTGGTTGGTGAAAAATGTGCTGAATTTTATTTCAAATGTGGTGGGTGGCAATAGTAGTAGTAAAGCCATCGTGTAAAGTAAGTCAAGTCCGCCTTTACGGCGTGCTAACATTTTCCTATAAATAGAGGGCTGTTAGAATTGAAAATCACACCGTAAACAAAGTTTTCACTTTTTTCTCTCTATATTATCGAGCGATTTTGTGAGTATTTAGATACTTTGAGAGTTCATTGCTCAAGATAAGTTTCATTCAAAGATCACTTCCACCTTCCTTCCAATCGATCGATTCTTCGAGGTAAGTGGATGTTATTTTTCTTTCTCAAATGATATTAATTCTTCAATATCATTACTCGAAATATTGATTGGTACTTTTATCAAATTTAGAACTTTTTCATGTCGGGGTTACTTATTCATGAGTTACTATTCATGAGTTACTATTCATGAGTTACTATTCACGAAAGTTATTATTCACGAGTACTATTCATTAAGCGTGAAGATTTTTTTGTGGAATTTCTATCTTTTGGTGTTTGAGTTACTATTCACGATACTTAAGACTATTCACGATAATACAAGACTATTCACTTAATACGCAAGACTATTCACCTAAAAATAAAATTTTTTCTTTTCGCCTAAAATATCTATTCTCGGATACTAGCTTTGATCAGTATCCATGTTTTGATCATTCTCGAATTTTAATTCACTACGATTATTTATGAAGTATTTTTTGAACTCTGATTGTTTAAAGTAATTAATCCATAATATTTGTCATTTTGTTTCATCGGATTCGCTTTTCTTTAAAAATATTTTTCATCATCCTCGCCTTAAATGATGATATTATTGAATATCTTCGCCCAGTAGCAAAAGATGAATGATTTCAAGAATATCTTTGGGCCCGTAGAAAAAAGATGAATAGGTGTTTAAATGAACATAACCGATCGATGAATATCTTTACCAGTAGTAAAAAGATGAACATGTGTTTAAATGAATACGACCGATCGATGAATATCTTCGCCTTTAGTGTAAAAGATGAACAAAGTTGAGATTAATACGATCGATTGATGAATATCTTGGCCAGAACAAGCAAAGATGAATATTTGATTGAGATGAATATCGATTGATGTTACAGTGGATAAAATATTGATGATGGATCGTTAAATTCATAGATTATAGTAGATTTCATTCTCTACGTAACTCTTCTATGAATTATTATTTCCGCTTAATATTGATCTCAAAACTTGTTGTCTATTGTATTCTATCGATTTTTCCCCTCGTTGGAGACTAACGATAATTTGTTGTATATTATCTTAGTCATAACATTCTTTATCGGGCTAGTTGAGCTCACCCTTTCCTTGTTGTTCCATTTTTCTTTCGTGAGAGGCGCAGAATGTAACAGTACTAGCCTTGGTATGGAATGAAGGTTCTAGAGAGAGTTGTTTAGTAGTCCTCACCATTATTGTAAAATAATGTATCAATAAATGTGATGAGGATTTATTTGAGTATAAATATTGCCTGTAAGATAATATTTCAGATTTAAACTCACGCTTTATTGTTGTGATAATAAAGTCAGAATAAGCTTCGCACTCATGTATATGGCTTACTCGTAATGGGTTGGATGGAATGGACCTATTTTGGGGTCACACATGAGCCACTCAATTACAACAAAAACGCTTTTTCTTACAAAAAATATTTTAAACTCCCAAAATCAATTATTTTGAGCTTCGTAACTTCAATAATTCATAATAAATAGCCTTTCATCAGAAAATTTGAATCTCGCGAGTTTTTATAGGAATTTCAATTCTCTACAACTTTGCAGAAGAAAGTTTTTCCAAATTCCAAATAGAAATTGACCGAAATCCACAAACAAGCGATTTTATTGTGCTATAATCAAATTTCACCAATAAATGGGGTCCACCGACATGTTTAACATGTTTTAAACATTTATTGCAACAAAAATACTCTTCCTCCTCAGATACTCATATATCCCACATTGTAAAAATATCACCAATTAATATATTATTAAAATAATATATTTAAACGAATTATTTTATCGTAAAAGATAAAATATTAATTTTCAACAATTGTCATTTTAAAATTTTTTCCATCTATATCCACATAAAATCAATATTTTCCTCATCATATAAATCAATAATTAATTATTCACAAATAATATTATGTAATCACAATATCGACAACAAAGTGCGCCCTGTGAAAGAGGGCTTCCAATAAGAATTTCTTCTTCCATGCCGCAATTAGGGTGACCAAACCTCTCCTTGTATGTAACTTTCTAGACATCGCCAATAATGTTATCTAATAATATTATTCAGATAATATGAATTATTGCTTCGATAATGAAAAATATCGTGTAATGACAATTATCAAACAACAAAGAATATAAAATATCAACGCAATTAATTATTAACTCAATAAAATATCGAAAAAGAATTATCGTAACCATTATCGAGTGAGGCTTCTTCACGTAAGAATCAATAATTGGTGCAATACTGCGGTGCCATCGCTCAACAACGCAGATTAGTGTGTTTTAACCAACCGGTATTCTAACAAGATAATCTGTGAATAACTACGCCAAGCTATTTAAAACAACTTATATTTGTCGCTTTCTTCATCCAATCGCTCACATGGGCTCACACATGGTCGCTACTGGCCGCATTTAATATTCCCGACAGCATTTAATATTCCACCACCAAACTAATATTCCCGACGATAATGAATATTTTATAACCACTTCATTATTTTGAAATATTTCATGATTTAACCCTTAACTATCCACATTAATCAAATCAACCCTTACTATTTCAAAATAATAAATAAAGGAAATTCCTTTTATTTAAAAAATTTCTGGTCTTACAACCTCCCTCCTTATGAAATTTCGTCTCTAAATCGACGACGATTCTGGTGTGTTTCAAAAGGTGAGGATACCTCGCTTTCATTTCCGCTTCCAATTCCTGTGTCATTTCCTCTATAAAGCATGATTCCTCCACAAAACTTTAACTTGTGGTATGACCTTCATGCCAGTAGGACATGCTCCTTCCTATCCAAGATCTTGTGTACCTCCTCATAACGTTAAGTCTTCGCTATCTCTCATTCCGGGTTCTAACTCAATAACGTGGTTCGGGTCTTTCACATATTTTTAAGTACGATATGTGAAACACATTATGAACACGTAGACATACTTTGAGGTAACGCAAGTCTATAGGCTACATTTCCTACTTGGTCAAGAATTTGAAATGGACCAATAAATCGTGGATCGAGCTTTTCTCTCTTCCCAAATCTTGTAACTCCCTTCCATGGAGCAACTCGCAACAATACACGATCCCTACATTAAATTCCACGCCCTTTCATGAAGATCCGCATAACTCTTTTGTCGATCTTGTGCCGCTTTGTATACGCTTATTTAATCATTTCGATCTTTTCTAGTCATATACGACCAAACTCGGGTCCCAACAATGTTGCTTCACCCACCTCATCCCAACATATCGGGAGAACGACATTTTCGCCCATATAATGCTTCAATGGAGCCACACCTATACTTTGGCTCGATAACGCTGGTTGTAGGAGAATTCCACCAATGGTAAATACTTATCCCAACTACCCTGAAGTTCAGGACACGTAGTCTTAATAGATCTTCAAGAGTTTGAATAGTCCTCTCGATTGTCCGTCCGTTGGGGGATGGTATGCTTAACTAAATCGCAAACTGCGTGCCCATAGCTTTTTGCAAGCTAACCCAAAATCTTGAAGTGAATTGGGTCATGATCCAAACTATGGATACCGGTGCATGCCATGCAACCTCACAATCTCATTCACGCATATACAAAGCAAGACGCTCAAGGAATAAGTCTCCGTGATTCCGCAAGAAATGAGCAGACTTGGTTAATCTATCAACAATAACCCAAATAAGATTGATGCCTTGAGAAACCGTAGAAGACTCAGAACTAAATACATAGTAATGTGTTCCCACTTCCATTCCGGAATCTCAAGTGGTTGCAACGGACCCTTAGGTACAAGATGCTCCGCCTTTACACGCTGGTAAAAGTTAAACACATCGAGATAAACTTTGCAATCTCTCTTCATATTGTTCCACCAAATGTATGTCAAGATCACGATACATTTTAAGTACTTCCGTGATGGATTGCAAATGGCGATCAGGTGCCTCCATCATAATCTTGTACTTCAAATCGAGTCGTTAGAACACAAAGTTCAGAGGACTCAAGTATTCCTTCTTCATCAATTCTCGCTCCTAATAGCTCCTTCTTGTACTTTCTTCTTCATACGCAAGGGCCTGGCCTGCGGCTCGAAAGCAACCTTAACTTTTTCTATTAAAGTCAGCTCTACGCTTCAGATACTAGACATCATCGCACTCTGCTCCTCGCAGATACGATCTTCTACTCAACGCGCAATACCTACCACGCTCGCTTTACCTGTGGATGGTATCAATAGCGTGGTCGTAGTCTTCAATACTCGAGCCAACGTCACGCCGATGTTGAGTTCTTTTTGAGTGAAGAAATATTTAAGGATTTTATGGTCTCAATATATCTCCACTTTCTCCCATATGATAAGGCTCCATATTTTTAATATGAAACGATCACGCCGCTAACTCTAGATCACGAGGATAATTCCTCTCATACTTTTAAGTTGTCGCGAGGCATAGGCTACGACTTTCCCACCATTGCATGAGAACACATCCTAACCTTTGCCTCAAGATCGCATCAGAGATAACAAATCCATCCGAACCAGATGGTATTGTTGTACAAAATAAATAAGTCTCTCTTAAGCTCTTGGAAACTTTTCTCGCATTCTTCGCTTCCAAACGAATTTTGTATCCTTCCGAAAGTTACCGAGTTAATGGAGTAGCGATTCGAGAAAACCTTCCACTAATCTCCGATAATAACCAAATAAGCCCAAAAGCTACGATTTCAACCACCGACTTTGTTGTTCTAACTTCAGATTGCTTCAATTCTTCACGGATCAACAGATACTCCATGTTTCGACACCACGCGCTCAAGGAATGCTACTCCTCCTGCCGTAACTCGATTTCTTTAAATTGGCATATAGTTGGTTTTCACGGCCTTTCGAGTACCAAATTAAATGGTGCTCATGATCTTCACGGCTTTTGAATATACGAAGATGTCATCAATAAAGACAACAACGAATCGATCCAAATATTCCTCAATACTTGGTTCATCATATCCATGAAAGTCAGTAGGAGCATTAGTTAGTCCAAAAGACATGACTAAGAATTCATAATGCCCATACCGAAGTTCAAAGGCGCTTTTGAATATCCTCGCCTAATCTTCACCGATGATATCCGTAACTAAGATCGATTTTTGAAAAGAATTGTGCTCTTCAGAATCGGGTCAAACAAGTCATCAATACGAGGTAGAGGATACCTATTCTCGATGGTGACATGGTTCAATCCCCGATAGTCAATATAAAGTCGCATACCCCCGCCTTTTCTTCTTTACAAATAAAACAGAGCACCCCAAGGAGATGTACTCAGACGAATGAAACCGATGTCCAACAATTCCCCGAGTTGGACCTTTAACTCCTCAAGTTCAATAGAGCCATTCGACATGGGGTTTTAGAAATGGGCTTTGTACCAAAGTTCAAGATCAATAAAGAATTCAACTTCACGCTCGGGGTAGATCGGAAGTTCTTCAGAAATACGCCGAAAGTCAATAACAACAGAATATTATTCAAATTTGACGTGTCTTTATTCAAATCCATAACATGGGCTAAGAAAGCTTCGACATCCGCTTTTTAATAAACGAATAGCTTTATGATTAGATATGAAGTTGATCGATTTTAATGGTTTAGTTGTTTGAATTGCATAACAAAGTTGGTTAGAATATGAAAACTAACAACCCATTTAAAACAATCAATTTTAAAATGATGCGAGTTAACCAATCAATCCCTAAAATCACATCAAAAGCAAGTATCTTTAAAGAGATAAGGTCAATGTGTAAGGTAATGGTGCCAACTTGAATCAAACAAGATTTATAAACAAAGGATGTGATGAAAGTTTCTCCCAACTGAGTTTCCACAGATAGGTCAAAGTCTAATTTCTCCAGAGTCAAGTTTAAACGCTGAGCACACGCAGAGAGATAAATGAATGGGTAAAGCACCCAGATCAAGTAAGGTATAAACTTCGCAAGAATTTATAAATATTTTACCCGTGATCACCTCGCTTGGGTTCCTCGATTATGACCAAACACAACAAACGCTTCCCTAATCGCTGACTTTGACTTTTTCTAGATGTTTTTCGAGTCACCGTCCCGCCGAACTAGGTTTCGCCATCGTATAATCTCGAGTTTATATGTCCTTCCTTTCCACAATTATAGCATACCTTGAACTGCTCAGGGCGCTTTGACCGATATGTCCTCTTTTCCGTGATTTGTAGAAGATATGACCGGTGGTCGTTTTCCTCCCTTAGAACCAAAGCTTGTCGCCAAGACTGCCATCTTCACATGGTCGTTGTTAAATCTCCTCTTTTTAAAATCTCCTCCCGACTCGCTTCTTCTATTTTCATGCCATGATTACCACCGAGTGGTTACCATTTTTGTCCATCTCGCTTTTCTCCGCAGTTATCATTATTCGCTGATCGCTATCTCCGACACGATCCTCGTCAGGGTCCTCAGCTGACTGCAGACTCGTTATCTCGCCTAATAATCGAGCCCCGCATACAACATCCAATAAAGAGAAAATTTATGAGAAATGAGATATCGACGACGCCGGGTTTCAAACCTCTAAGAAACATCCGCCACATAATGCTCCTCATTCTCCACCAAATGAGGTGCAAAACTCGATAACTCGCAAACTTTGCCTCGCATCGAGACACCGCCATGTTGTTTTGTTCCAATCGATGAACTCCACTTCCTTCATACGATTTAACACTTTCAGAAAGTATTTGTCATTAAATAGCTTCAAACGCCTCCCAAGACACGCCGAAAGCGGCTAGATGGGTACGCTTCACGCATCTCCCACCTCAGAGTCCGCTTCATTTTAACATAAAAGGGCGAATGGAACCTTCGTTTCTTCCGCGCATCCCAAGACATCGAATATCTTTGTAATTTGTTTGACCCATGTTTCCGCGCATGATCGGATCCGCTTTCCTTAAATTCGTGGTCCCAACTTTGAACTACTTGGTCAGGACAACCCGTGAATTGCTATCATTTCTCCTCAGATTTTGAACACGAAGTTTCTCGTCTCGATTTTGTATTTAACGCAAAAACTTCTAAACATCCCCTCGCTCATCATCTCGCTTCAATGGTGTTGTTCATGTGAGGAACATCACAAACTGTCAGACGCTCTCCTCGCTGGTGAGTACAGCATCTCCACTTGGCCTCATTTCCATGTTAATATTCTCACCACATTCTCAAACACCGCCATAAAACAAGGGTTAATTAAAGAAATCAATATATCACATAATATCCCTATATACCCACCAACCAACAAATAAGCTTAGTGTAGACACACTAACAAGGATTTACTCGCCTCCTCCTAGTTCTATTCCCCGATCTCCTGTAGATCATATCCCTAAGCTCGATACCAACCGCGACGCCCCAAAATAGTATACATCACCATTCTCGAGTTGTCAATACACGGTACGTAAACAACTACAACTTTATTATTACAACAAGAAATCGTGAGTTTGAATACAAATATTATCTTCTAGACAATATCTATACTCAAATAAATCCTCATCACATTTATCGATACATTAATTTACAAAATGGTGAGGACTACTAAACAATCCTTTCTAAAACCTTCATTCCATACCCCGACTGCACTCGCTTATATTCTCGCCTCCCGAGAAAAATGGAACAAAAGGAAAAGGGTGAGCTCAACTAGCTCAAGAAGAATATTATGACTAAGATAATATACAACAAATTATCGTTAGTCTTCAACAGTGGAAAAATATAATGTAATACAATAGACAACAAATTTTAAATCAATATTCGCAATGAAATAATAATTCATTAGAAGAGTTAAGTAGAGAATGCAAACTACTATCTTCTATGTATGAATTTAAAAGTTCATCGCTCATCTTTTATCCTCGTAACATCAATCAATATACATCCGAATCAAATATTCATCTTTGCACCATGTGCCAAAGATATTCATCACTGGTCATGTTCATTTAAACACTGCTCATCTTTGCACTACTACGGCCAAAGATATTCTTCGTAAATCATTCATCTTGCACTACAAAGCCAAAGATATTCTTAAGAAATCATTCATCTTTGCACCTACAAAAGCCAAAGATATTCCATAATATCATCATTTAAGACCGAGGATGATGAAAATATTTTTTAAAGAAACGAATCCAAATGAAACAAAATGACAAGGATTAAGGATTAAGGATTCAGACTTTGGTTTTATCCACGCCCAAAATACCTCAAAATAATCATAGTGGTGTAAAATTCAAGAATGATCAAAACATGGATACAATCAGAAAGTTAGATCCGTAATAGATGTTTTGGACAAAAGAAGAAATTTTATTTTCTATGAATAAGATCAGATACGTGAATAAGGTCAGATACGTGAATAAAGGCCGTGATACGTGAATAGTAACTCTACACCAAAAGATAGAAATTCCACAAAAACATCTTCACGCTTCATTAATAAGACTCGTGAATAAGAATCGTGAATAAGAACTCGCTTAATAGTAACTCGTGAATAAGAACTCATGAATAAGAACCCATATAATAGTAACCTCGACATGAAAAAGTTCCAAATTTGATAAAACTTCAGATCAACATTTCAAAGATAATGATATTGAAAAATAATATCATTACGAGAAAAAAATAATATCCCTTACCTCGAAAAAGATCAAGATTTCTACTGTAATACCGTATAAGGTCAAGGGAACTTGCACCGTCTAGCAATACTCAAAGTATACTCAAAATACTCACAAGAATACACCGATAATATAGAGAGAGAAAACTTTCAGCTTGTGTGATTTTCAATTCTAACCCAAGCACCCTATTTATAGGAAAACGCTAGAACACCAAAGTAGAAAATTTAATAAAATAATAATATTTTTAAAAATATTCAAGCCCACATTAGAAATCTGATTTCAGATCATTTATAACACATGTGAGCCACTCAATTACAAAAAAAAACGTTTTTCTTACAAAAATATTTTAAACTCCCAAAATCAATTATTTTGTTTCTAACTTCAATAATTCATAATAAATAGCCCTTTCATCAGAAAATTTGAATCTCATGAGCCTTTTTTATAGGAAATTCAATTTCTACAACTTTGCAGAAGAAAGTTTTTCCAAATTCCAAATAGAAATTGACCAAATCCACAAACCAAGCATTTTATTGTGCTATAATCAAATTTCACCAATAAATGGGGTCCACCGACATGTTTAACATGTTTTAAACATTTATTGCAACAAAAATACTCTTCCTCCTCAGATACTCATATATCCCACATTCGTTGTAAAATATCACCGCTAATATATTATTAAAATAATATATTTAAACGAATTATTTTATCGTAAAAGATAAAATATTAATTTTCAACAATTGTCATTTTAAAAATTTTCCATCTATATCCACATAAAATCAATATTTTCCTCATCATATAAATCAATAATTAATTATTCATAAAAATATTATTGTAATCACAATATCGATAACCGTGCGCCTCCTAGAAAAGGGGCTTCCAATAAGAATTTCTTCATCATGCAAGGCAATTAGGTGACCAAACCTCTCCTTAGATGTAACTTTCTAGACATTGCCAATAATGTTATCTAATAATATTATTCAGATAATATGAATTATTGCTTCGATAATGAAAAAATAATGCAGTAATGACAATTATCAAACAACAAAGAATATAAAATATCAACGCAAAGAATTATTAACTCAATAAAATATCGAATAAAGAATTATCAGAACCATTATCGAAAGTGCCTTCACGTAAGAATCAATAATTGGTGCAATACGCGTGCCACTGCTCAACAACGCCAGATTAGTGTGTTTTAATCACACGGTATTCTAACAAGATTAATCAGAATAACTACGCCTGCTATTTAAAACAACTTATATTTGTCGCTTTTCTTCATCCAATCGCTTCCGTTATGGGCTCACACATGGTCGCTACCATCGCATTTAATATTCCTCGACAAAGCATTTAATATTCCACCATCAAAACTAATATTCCCCGACGATAATGAATATTTTATAACCACTGCTTATTTTGAAATATTTCACAGATTTAACCCTTAACTATCCACATTAATCAAATCAACCCTTACTATTTCAAAATAATAAATAAAGGAAATTCTTTTTATTTAAAAATTTGGGGTCTTACAACCTTATCAAGGGCCAAGAAGAAGAGAAATTTTATCGAAAGCCCTCTCTTCCCGGGAACCGTCCTCGTTATCAATATTGTGATTCTCAGTAATATTATTTGTGAATAATTAATTATTGATTCATATGATGAGAGGAAAATATTGATTTTATGTGGATATAGATGGAGAAAATTTTTAAAATGACAATTGTTGAAAATTAATATTTTATTTTTTCTCGATAAAATAATTCATTTAAATATATTATTTTAATAATATAATAATGGTGATATTTTTACAAACTAATGTGGGATTTATGAGTATACGAGGAGGAAGAGTATTTTTATTGCAATAAATGTTTAAAACATGTTAAACATGTTGGTGGACCCCATTTATCGATCAAATTTGATTATACCGTAAAATCGCCCATTTGTGGATTTCGGTCAATTTCTATTTGGAATTTGGAAAACTTTTTCTGCAAAGTTGTAGAGAATTGAAATTCCTATAAAACTCAAGAGATTCGAATTTTCTGATGAAAGGGCTATTTATTATGAATTATTGAAGTTCAAGTTCAAATAATTGATTTTGGGAGTTTAAAATATTTTTTGTAAGAAAAACGTTTTTGTTGTAATTGAGTGGCTCACATGTGTTATAAATGATCTGAAATCAGATTTCTAATGTGGGCTTGAATATTTTTAAGAAATATTATTATTTTATTAAATTTTTCGCTTGCTGTGTTCTAAAGATTTTCCTATAAATAGGTGCTTAGGTTAGAATTGAAAATCACACCGTAAATCAAGTTTTCTCTCTATATTATCGAGTTTATTCTTGTGAGTATTTTGAGTATAGTTTGAGTATTGCTATACTGTGCAAGTTCAAGTCATAGCCTATATCCTGTTTCAAATTTGTAAGATCGATCTTTCGAGGTAAGTGGATATTATTTTTTTCAGAATGATATTATTTCTTCAATATCATTATGTTGAAATATTGATCTGAAGTTTTTATCAAATTTGGAACTTTTGGTGTATTGAAGTTACTATTCACGATACGATGTTTTTGTGGAATTTATTCACGATATATTCTATTAATTATTCACTTAATACTTAAGACTATTCATCCAAAAATGAAAATTTTTCTTTTCGTCTCAAAATATCTATTCGGATACTAGCTTTGATTGTATCCATGTTTTGATCATTCTTGAATTTTACACCAACGCGATTATTTTTGAGGTATTTTGGACGTGAATAAAACAAAGTACTAATCCTTAATCCTTAATCCTGGCTCATTTTGTTTTCACCGGATTCGCTTTTAAAAATATTTTTCATCATCTTCGCCTTTAAATGATGATATTATGGAATATCTTTGGCCCGTAGCAAAAAGATGAATGATTTCAAGAATATCTTTGGCCTCAGAAGATAAAAGATGAAATGAAGTGTTTGTTTAGATAAATTAATACGATTAATATGAATATTCGCTCAGAAAGTGCAAAGATGAATACGTGATTCCAAATATATATCGATTGATGTTACAGGATAAAAGATAGACGATGAACTTTTAAATTCATACATGGAAGATAGTAGTTTGCATTCTCTACTTAACTCTTCTAATGAATTATTATTTCACGTAATATTGATTTAAAATTTGTTGCCTATCAGATTCTATTAGATTTTTCCCGTTCAAGACTAACGATAATTTGTTGTATATTATCTTAGTCATAATATTCTTTATCGGGCTAGTTGAGCTCACCCTTTTCCTTTTTGTTCCATTTTTCTTCTCGTGAGGCGAGAATATAATGAGTACGTAGCTCTGGGGTATGGAATGAAGGTTCTAGAAAGAGTTGTTTAGTAGTCCTCACCATTTTGTAAAATAATGTATCAATAAATGTGATGAGGATTTATTTGAGTATAGATATTGTCTAGAAGATAATATTTGTATTCAAACTCACAGTTTTACTGTTGTAATAATAAAGTTGTAGTTGTTTCTGTACCATGTATTGACAACTCAGAATGGGTGATGTATACCTATTTTGGGGGCGTCACAAAATGAGTAATATATTTAATGTACTACAATATCTAACCATAATAAAAAAAATAAAAAAAATATCAAACTTAGAAATATTAGAGTACACTAAGGTGCTGTTTGTTTACCTCTTAAGAGGTCTTAATAGACCACCTCTTATTCGTTAAGAGGATAAATGTTGTTTGTTTGTTTTTTGTTACCTCCGAATGCCTCTAAATGGTTGAGATAGAAAATCAAATCTAAATTATTCAGATATGCCTCCTAATGACTTTGTTATTTTTTAGACACAAATACCCTCTTCAATATTATCAATTTTAAATATTACCAGACCACCACCACTAGATCAAATCTTCAATATTACCAGACCACCAGATCAACCACAAGATCTCATGGGGCAGGGAAAGGGAGGCGGGGGAGGAGAGGGGAGGTGGGGGAGGAGAGGAGGTGGGTGGGGTGCGGAGAGAGGAGGGGGAGGAGGAGGGAGGGGGAGAGTGACGCCCCCAAAATTAGGTATACGTCACCCATCTTGGGTCGCCACTTACATGGTACATAAATTCAAATACAACTTATTAATATAACTGTGTGGTACAATACGATATATAAAATCGTGAGTTTGAATACAAATATTGTCTACTAGATATTATACAAACTCAAAAGGAGTCCTCATTACAACTATTATCACACTATTTCACGTAATAGTGAGGACTACTAATGCTATCCTCTCGACCATTACTCCGCTCCCCGACTCGTCTCCATTTATGTTCTCATTTTCAAGAGAATAAAGGAAAGAAAGGGTGAGCTCAATCTAGCCCAAGAAGAAATATTATGACTAAGATAATGCGTAATAAATTATCATTAGCCTTCAACAATGTTAAACCGATAAAATACAATAGACAAACCAGATTAATCTCAAGCTGAATATGTAATCCATTAAAAGAGTCAAGTAGAAAATAAAGTCTACTATCTTTTAGGTTTTAAAAGGTTTTCATCAATTTTTATCTCTAGACTCACTCTTTAATAAATAAACCACCACATCTAATCATCCCTCGCACTACTGGCCAAGGATTTTCATCAAATTATCAATGGTCATGACTATACCGAATCACCCCCGGTTATAATCATACCAAAAACTATCCATCGCATGCACATGTGCCACCGAGGACTTTTATCACATCATTTATAACAAGCCATGATTATACCGAATGATCCTCGGTCATAATCATACTAAGTTCATCTATGCACGTAAGCCAAAAAGATAACATAATATATCATGAAGATGATGACAATGACATAATAATTCAATAAAACAAGTTCAAGAATTATTTTATCCAGAATTAATTAACGCCCAAATTGTCAACAAGATATCGCTTTAGAGAGTAAAATTCAAGAATGATCGTAAGAATATTTCCATGAAAAGATATTGGATGAAACGCAAATATCAAGGATATTCTACTAATTTCATGGAGTATATAAGTCAAAGTTTTAACCAACCGGGTATAATAAAGAATGGAATAACAAAAGAAATCACCACGCATGCGCAGATTCAGATGATGAAAAGTTATTCCAATGTAATAATAATAACGGAACCAAAGTCGTGAAATTCACAACCGATGTGATGATCCAAATGTAATAATAAATGTGAATAATAAACAATGGAACCAGTCCGTAAAACACACGTATGTGATATTCCAATGTAATAATAAATGCGGAATAATAAACAATGGAACCAGTCCTGTAAAACACATGCATGCGAGGATATTCCAATGTAATAATAAAGAATGGAATAATGTAAGAAGATCACCAAGTATAGGGGATTCACAGATACAAAGTTATTCCAATGTAATAAATAAGGATGGAATAACATAAGGATTTCACCAAGTATAGGTATGCCGCCATATATAAAAGTTATGTATAGGTATACCACTTTTACAAAAGTTATTCCAATGTAATAATAATGAATGGAATAATGAGTTCTCTTCATGAATACAAACGAATAATATCACTTACGTACAACAAATAATACCCCTTACCCTAAAAAGAACCGGATATCAAAGTAAAGTGAACCGTAATACTCTTCTTCTTTTCTCTATAGATTTTCTCTATAGCCTTCTCTCTATAATTTCTCTGTAGTTTCAATTGAATTCGTAAAGAAAATAATGAAGGAATGAGCTTCTATTTATAGGAGAAAATAGAATGATATAGTAATTAATCCATGAATCTGGCCCAGATTGATTTACTTTTAATCTGACAAATCCATATTTAAAGCAAAATCTTTTAAATAAAATATAATATATTCTATTTATATAAAAACATTTTACTATGCAAACACTATACAACACTATGCAAAAATACTATGCAACACTATGTATAATAAAATATAATATATTCTATTTATGTAATAACTTTAATAAAGTATTCTTTTTTTATATAAAAGATGTTTCGCTTTTATTACGCTAATAATACTTAATAAAACAAAACGTCATTATCGCTATAATAATTCATATTATTAATCGATAATAATGGAATCAAACCGAGTGACTTCTCACATAAGATCAATAATCAATACCGCAAGTGCTACTACGCAACCACACGACATCGTACTTTTTACTACCGAGTAGTTCAACAAGATCAACGGTAGAAACTTCCGTCGTTATTTCAATAAAATATTTTTGTCGTTTTTCAATTCGACAATAATTTCGCTAGGTCCACCAATGATTGAGTCATTGCATTTAATATTCCCCGCTAAACCGAATATTCCCCACCAATCGAATATAATATAACCACTGTGATACTTTTGCAAAATTTATAAATACTACCCACAACTATAATATTATCTCAAATTCACACCATAATATTAAAAATTATTTCGAAAAAATTTAAATCTTTATCGATAAAATCTGGGGTCTCACAATCTCCCTCCTTATGGAATTTCGCCTCGAAATTAGGTACGCACTGGTATGATAAAGAGGTGAGGATACCTGAATACCTTTATCGTTGAAAACATTAAATTCATCTTTGCAATCCTACCAAAGATATTCATTAACAATTCATCTTTGCACTACATGTGCCAAAAAGATATACAATCAGAAACCAATAATACCGAGACTCACCTTAATAGTATCACAACCATGAATTATTCATGCACCATCGGCTAAGGATATTCGTGTTTTTAATTACGGCCATGATTATACCGAATAATCCGTGGTCATAATCATACCAAGTCTATCAATGCACTACGGCCAAAGACGAAGATGACTTTTACCACATCCATGAATTAATATTTCATCTGCCGAGACTCAAATTTCAATAATTAATCAATATCATCGAATCATCCCCGCACTCATGTGCCAAGGATATTCATTAAGATCACGACCATTTAATTATCCATGCACTACTACCAAAGATAATCGTGGTATTCATTAAGATCACGCACCACAAATTATCCATGCACTACGTACCAAAGATAATCGTGTATTCATTAAGATTACGACCACAAATTATCTATGACCACGTGCCAAAGATAATCGTGGTATTCATTAAGATCACGCACCATAAATTATCCATATACCAAAGATAACGACCACAAATAATTATCTATACCACGTGCCAAAGATAATCGTGTATTCATTAAGTATCACGCACCACAAATTATCCATGCATCACTACTACCAAAGATAATTGTGTATTCATGCACTACGTACCAAAGATAATCGTGTATTCATTAGTATCATTCGACCACCACAAATTATCCATGCACTACTACCAAAGATAATCGTGTTTTCAATTACGGTTATGATTATACCGAACAATCCTTGGTCATAATCATACCAAGTCCATCTACGCACTACAGCCACGTATTGACTTTCAACATAATATAAGCATATGAGGATAATGATATAAAGAATCAATCAAATGAGATAAAGGATAAATATTAAACATTTATAATTTATCCAGATTCAAGAATATCCCCATGTTATCAATCACTTAATAATCTCATAATTTAATATCATTAATATTATAACAATATTTTAATCACTTCTTAAATTTATAAACAATTTATCTCAATTGTTTACGCTTTTACCATATAATGCATTTAATCATTCAAAATGCCATACTCATAAGATATCATCACCAATTATCAAATCCTCAAAAAATATGCATATACTCTATATAGATTTTCTAGCCATAAATCCTATTTTCAACTTTGTTATTTCACATAACATATTTAACTCATATGTTCAGAATTAAACTATTTTCATGAAAAATACCAAATCAGTCCCAAAAATATTTCTTTTCTGGGATTTAGCATAATATAGTCCCATGATGAAAATATATTTTCTCGAAATTTTTAAAATTCATTTACTATTTTTCAAAAATCAATTTCTAATTAATTTCTTAAGAAATTAGCTACCTCAAGTTTAACTCCAAAATTCCCAAATCTTGGCAGGACCTTACACATGTTAACATGAGCTTCTAGTTTAAATTTCATGGTCATCTGAGTTATAGAACTCGGTTATAGTTTTTCATCGGAAAAACCTAAATATTGAAATAGTCATAACTTGCTCATTTTAAGTCGTAATGAGCTCATTTTTGGACAGGAGGTACTTTATACCATATACCTTCATGTCCCAAAAGGCCAGAATTTTTCTCATAATTTAAGTGGCCAAAACAGCCTCTCTAAAATCATGGTAAACTTTTTTGGTTTTTGCAGCTTTGCACTCCTTTGCTAAAATCATTCCACACAAAAATCTACAACACCTTTTCCAGTAATTCCACTTGGATTAGTTAGGTAACTCATAGATCTAACTCTAGGACTTGACCACACTCAAAAATTCAAAATATAATAGGAGATATGGTCAATTGAATTTCATATTACGCTTTTCACCAAAATCGATTTTCAACCCTTTGTGATTTCTAAGAAACTTTCATGTTTTCACATAATAACCACATAACTCATCATAACACTTACTAATACTTCATATACCCATGATTTTCATTAGTCCAATGCTTTTATTATGACTTTCATCATAATCCTCGTAAAATGATCCTTTTAGTTGAAGAAATATTTGAGGGTTTAAGAAATGGGTTTTGTCTTTGGGGTCAATACAAAATTCGATTTCACGCCTAAGTAGGCTAAGAAGTCTTCATGAATACGCCAAGATAATTTATTAATAATAGAAATATCATTCAAACTCGTGACTCTCATCCAAGACTTGGATAAGACGTCACATTGATACCAACTGTGACTTCTATCCTTTAACCTAGATAAGACCTCACAATGATACCTATAAACTTGCCATCTTCATTCACGATGTCGCCACAGTAAAGTCCGCTTCGGTGCATTCCACACAAGGAAGTTAACAACGAAAGGATCGGGCTCTTTACTTATGGCTTCGATATAACGATTTTGATTAACTTTAGGGTTTGGTTATGAATATAAAAGCTAACAACCTTACGAAAAGCATGATGAGTAGTTAACCAATTGATTCCTAAAATCACATCAAAGGCAAGTATTTTCAAAAAAAAAGATAAGATCGACAGTAACGTGAAAGTGTTTATTTGAATCAAACAAGATTTAAAAAATAGTAAGGTAACGTAAGGCTCCTACTAACGAAGTTTCAACCAATAAGTCAAAGTCTAACTTCTCCTGAGTCAAATTTAAACGTTGAACGCAAAAGCAAGAGAGATAAAATAATGGGTAGAACCCAGATCTTATAAGGTATAGACTTCCAATTTATAATTAACTAACCCGTGCTAACTTCGTTCGGTTTACTCGCTTTTTTTTGAGAAGTCATGAAAAACGCCTTCCGAAAACCACCGACTTTGTTTTGTCCAGATCCGCCTTTGGTGCCACTATCCCAAATTTGGACTTGACTTCACTATACGACAAAATCGAGCTAAATGACCTTCTTCTTGAAATTTCCACTTCTATTATCTTTGCCATGATTACCACCAAGTGGTTACCATTCTTAGCATGATAATTTCCCCACGATGGTTATCATTGTTCGATAGTCGTTGCGCACACCAAAGATGATTATTATCGTGTTGTTGGTCGTTACCTTTTGTTTGATTTGAATCAACACTCTCATGTGCTTCATTGCTTAACTCAGCATTTTCAGATGCCATTCTCAAACACTGTCACAAAACAATGGTTAATTGACATGTAACAAATTATCCCTATATTCTAACCGACCAATTAAATACCAAATAAATTTGGGTAGGTCATACTAATGAAGGAATTTCGCTCTCCCCTCCTAGTACAATTCTCACCTCTTAGCCAGGGATCATATCCCTAAGCTCGATACCAACCGTGACGCCCCAAAATTAGGTATACGCCACCCATCTTGGGTCGCCACTTACATGGTACATAAATTCAAATACAACTTATTAATATAACTGCAGTGTACAATACGACATAAATCGCGTGAGTTTGAATACAAATATTGTCTACTAGATATTATACAAACTCAAAAGGAGTCCTCATTACAACTATTATCACACTATTTCACGTAATAGTGAGGACTACTAATGCTATCCTCTCGACCATTACTCCGCTCCCCGACTTCGTCCGCCTATGTTCTCATTTCTCAAGAGAATAAAGTGAAAGAAAGTATGGTGAGCTCAACTAGCCCAAAGAAGAAATATTATGACTAAGATAATGCGTAATAAATTATCATTAGCCTTCAACAATGTTAAACCGATAAAATACAATAGACAACCAGATTAATCTGTAAATGAATATGCAATCCATTAAAAGAGTCAAGTAGAAAATAAAGTCTACTATCTTTTAGGTTTTAAAAGGTTTTCATCAATTTTTATCACGAGACTCAATTTTAATAAATAAACCACCACATCTAATCATCCCTGCGTACTACTGGCCAAGGATTTTCATCAAATTATCAATGGTCATGACTATACCGAATCACCCCCGGTTATAATCATACCAAAACTATCCATCAACGCATTACATGTGCCACTAAGGACTTTTATCACATCATTTATAACAAGCCATAATTATACCGAATGATCCTCGGTCATAATCATACTAAGTTCATCTACGCACGTAAGCCAAAGATAAGATAATATAATATATCATGAAGATGATGACAATGACATAATAATTCAATAAAACAAGTTCAAGAATTATTTTATCCAGAATTATTAACGCCCAAATTGTCAACAAGATATCTTTGTTTTGTAGAGTAAAATTCAAGAATGATCGTAAGAATATTTCCATGAAAAGATATCTTTGGATGAAACGCAAATATCAAGGATATTCTACTAATTTCATGGAGTATAAGTCAAAGTTTTAACCAACTGGGTATAATAAAGAATGGAATAACAAAAGAAATCACCATGACGCAGATTTCAGATGTACAAATGTTATTCCAATGTAATAATAACGGAACCAAAGTCGTGTGAAATTCACAACCGATGTGATGATCCAATGTAATAATAAATGTGAATTATAAACAAATGGAACCAGTCCTGTAAAACACACATAAAATGATGTGATATTCCAATGTATATTAAAGAATGGAATAATGAGAAGAAGATCACCAAGTATAGGGGATTCTCACAGATACAAAAGTTATTCCAATGTAATAAATAAGGATGGAATAACATAAGGATTTCACCAAGTATGTGGTACGCCGACATATATAAGTTATGTATATAGGTATACCACTTTTACAAAAGTTATTCCAATGTAATAATAATGAATGGAATAACAGAGGTTCTCTTCATGAATACAAACGAATAATATCCCTTACGAATGTACAACAAATAATACCCTTTACCGTGAAAAAAGACACTCGGATATCAAAGTAGTGAAGTACCGTATACTCTTCTTCTTTCTCTCTATAGATTTTCTCTATAGCTTCTCTCTATAATTTCTCTCTCAGAGTTTCAATGAATTCGTAAGAAAATAATGAAGGAATGAACTTCTATTTATAGGAAAATAGAATGCATAGTAATTAATCCATGAACTATCCAGATTGATTTATTTTAATCTGACTATCCATATTTAAAGCAAAATCTTTTAAATAAAATATAATATATTCTATTTATATAAAAACATTTTACTACGCAAACACTATGCAACACTATGCAAAAACACTATGCATGCAACACTATGCATAATAAAATATAATATATTCTATTTATAATAACTTTAATAAAGTATTTCGCTTTTATATAAAAGATGTTTTACATTTTATTACGTTAATAATACTTAATAAAACAAAACGTCATTATCGCTATAATAATTCATATTATTAATCGACAATAATGGAATCAAACCGAGTGACTTTCACATAAGCATCAATAATCAATACCGTGTGCTACTACGCAACCACACGACATCGCATTTTTTACTACCGAGTAGTTCAACAAGATCAACCAGTAAAACTTCCGTCGTTATTTCAATAAAATATTTTTGTCGTTTTTCAATTCGATAATAATTTCGTTAGGGGTCCACCAATGATTGAGCCATTTATTTAATATTCCTCGCTAAACCTAATATTCCCTAACCAATCGAATATAATATAACCACTTGCATACTTTGCAAAATTTATAAATACTACCCACAACTATAATATTATCTCAAATTCACACCATAATATTAAAAATTATTTCGACAAAATTTAAATCTTTATTGATAAAATCTGGGGTCTCATGGGAGGGAGGAGGGGTAGGCGGGAGGTGGGCAAGGCAGGCGGGAGGAGGAGGAGGAGGAGGCGGGATGAGAGGAGAGGAGAGGATGGGAGGGGAGGGGAGGAGAAGAAGAAAGGTTAAAATAGTAAAAACATATTATTCAGACATTTTGAAAAAATAATTATCAAACAATATTTTTTTTCATTCAGATACAATTCTATTTAGATACTTTATATTATTCAGATGTCTAAACTATTCAGATCTTAACAACTAATTTTATCAAACACAACCTAAATTTGATATTTTAATATCAAACGACTTTTTTATTTTGATATCAAACTTTTTAAGTTTGATATATTTTTTCTTAAACTTAAAAAAAATATTTTTTAAGTCTGATAATTTTTTATTCTTATTATTTTTTGTTGAGATATTGGAGTACATTAAATATATTACTCATTTATTTTATCTTTAGCGTAAGAACGAGTTGTACGTACTTGCCTCACTAGGAGGTGCGACTATGCTAAATTTAATCTCAGCGCGCGCTCCATTAATTGAATGGACGACCACAGTTCTTGTAAGACCCCAACTTTTATGAATAAAGAATAATTTTTCTCGAAATATATTTTTGAATATTATGGTATGGATATGATATAATGTTATAGTTGTGGGTAATATTTATAAATTTTGCAAAGTAAGCAAGTTGATGTAAGACCCCAACTTATTATAAATTAAATTAAATTTTCTCTATCTATTATTTTGAAATAGTAAGGGTTGATTTGATTAATGTGGTTAGTTATGGGTAAAATGCGCAATATTTCAAATAAGCAAGTGGTTATAAAATATTAATTGTTGTCGGGAAATATTCGTTTGGTCGTGGAATATTCTTACTGTCGGAGAATATTCGTATTATAATGGTTGCTGAAATTATGTGGGCCCCCATAACGGAAAGAGATTGGATGAAGAAAATGACAAGTATAAGCTGTTTATAAAAATGGCGTAGTTGTTACCATTAATACTGTTGAAATACTCGGTGGTTAAAATAAAGTAGCACACGGTATTGCACCAATTATTGATTCTTACGTAAGAAGGCACTGCTCAATAATTGTTACAGTAATTATTGTTCAATATTTTATTTTATTGATTCAATAATTGTTGCGTTGATATTTTATATTATTGTTGTTTCAATAATTGTCATGACACAGTATTTTTCTTTATCGAATTAATAATTCATATTATTTGAATAATATTATTAGATAGCATTATTGGTAATGTCTAGAAAGTTCTTTCAAGGAGAGGTTTGGTCAACTAATTGTGCGCCAGTAAGGAGAAATCCTTATCGAAAAGCCCCCTCTTTCCTAGGAACTGTCTGGTTGTCATTATTGTGATTCTGTAATATTATTTATGAATAATTAATTATTGATAAGGAAATATTTATTTGATGCGGATATAAATGATGGATTTATTTATTTTATGTGGTTATAATTAAAGGAATTAATATTGAGGTATTTTATCATTATTTTTGTCGGAATGGAAGTATTAAAAATCAAATCAATTATTTTTATGATATATCATGTGAGTTATAATTTTTAATCAAACCGTTTGATCGTTGTGATTTTGGATATGTTATACATATATAAGTTGAGTATATGTCCACAAATTTTGAACCGTTAAAATGAACGAATGATTTGTTATGAATTTTAAGAGGTGGTGATCTTGAAATTAGGTTTATAAATGATTTTGGTGGAAAAATCTAGAAATGAGTGGGCCCCACTTGTGGTTTGTGAAGAAATATGATAAATTTTATTTCAAATATGGTGTGTGGCAATAGTAGCGAGGTAAAGCCATCGATAGAAAGTCAAGTCTTTTTTTGACGCGGCTTAACATTTTTTCCTATAAAGAGAGGCTAAGTTAGAATTGAAAAACACACCGTAAACATAAGCTTTCTCTCTTCTCTCTCTATATTATCGAGCATATTTTGTGAGTATTTAGATACTTTGAGAGTTGTTGTTCAAGACAAGTTTCATTCAAAGATCACTTAGACCTTTCATTCAAATCTTTGTTTCTTTGAGGTAAAGGATGTTATTTTTTTCGTAATGATGTTATTCTTTCAATATCATTATCTTAGAAATGTTGGTATGGATTTTATTGTGGAATTTTTACCTTTTGTGTCGGGTTACTATTCACGATACTTCGACTATTTATTCACGAATCGACAATTATTCATCAAAAAATAAATTTTTTCTTTTTGTCCAAGATGTACATTATGGTTACTATCTTTGATTGTATCCATGTTGTGATCTTTTATTTTGAATTCTCGCTTCTCAATTGGTTATTATGAAGTATTATTGATCTTGGATAAGTCATTATACTGAATCCCTAATATTTGTACTTCTGTCTCACTGGATTCGTTCTCTAAAATGTTTTTCATCATCCTCATTCCTTAATGATGATATTATTGAATATCTTTGGCCTGTAGTGCAAAGATGAATGATTAACTGATGAATATCTTTGGCCCGTAGTGCAAAGATGAACATGTGTTGGGATGAACATGACCAACTAGTGATACAAATGAATATCTTTAGCCTGTAGTGCAAAGATGAATATTCGATTAAAGATGTATATTGATTGTTGTTACAGGAATAAAATATTGATGATGGAATTTTAAATCTTAGAAGATTGTGGAACTCATTTTCTACTTGACTCTTCTAATGGATTGATGTTGTCGCTGCAGTTTTGATCTAAAACTTGTTGTCAATTATGTTTTATCAGATTTTTCTCTGTTGAAGACTAATTATAATTTGTTGTATATTATCTTAGTCATAATATTCTTTACTGGGCTAGTTGAGCTCACCCTTTTCTTTTTGTTTCATTTTTTCTCTGGAGGTGAGAACATAGTAGGATCGAAGCCTCGGGTATGGAGTGATGGTTCTAGAAAGATGTTTTAGCAGTCCTCATTATTTCTGTAAAATAGTGTATGAATAATTATAATGAGGACTTATTTGAGTGTTGATATTGTCTAGAAGACAATATTTGTATTTAAACTCACAGTATGTGTTGTCGTATTTTGCACGACAATTGTATTATTGAAGTCATAGTTTGCTTTCTGTACCATATATTTGGCAACTCAGAATGGGTGTTGTATACCTATTTTGGGGGCGTCACAGTTGGTATCAAAGCTTAGGGATATGGTCTCTGGCGGAGATCGAGGAATAGAACTAGGAGAGGAGAGATGAGTAAATCCTTCGCTAGTGTGTCCTATCTAAGCTTATTTGTTGATCGGTCATAATATAGGGATATTATGTGATATGTTAATTTGTTTAATTAACCCTTGTTTTATGGCAGTATTTAAGAATGGCTGCTGAGAACGTTAACAATGGAGTGTATGAGACTATGGAACAACCTTTAGTCACAAACCAGGAGAACGTGCAACAAGAAGGCAATATTCCTCCTGTAAACAACACTACCGAGTAAACGATGAATGATGGAATGTTTAGGAGCTTTTTGCAGTTCATGCAAAATCATACGAGGGAGACTCGTGTACAAAATACGGGTGGAAATGATAGCAACGCGCGGTTTATCACAGCCAAGCAGTTCAAGGAGTTGGGACCACCAGAATTCTTTGGAAAGCCTGATCCGATTAAAGCGGAGACGTGGGTAAAGTATATTACCAAGATATTCGATGTCTTGGGATGCACGGAGGAACATAAGGTTCCATTCGCCACCTTTATGTTTCGTGGTGAGGCAGATTACTAGTGGGGAATCATGCTGCACTCAACCGGTACTTTTCAACATGTCTTGGGAAAGATTTCAGAATCGTTCAATGACAAGTACTTTCCGAAAGTATTCGCTATATGAAAGAGGTAGAGTTTATTAGATCGAAAGTAACAACATAATCGGTGTCCCGAAGACGAGGCGAAGTTCGCAGAGTTATCCAGGTTTGCACCTCATTTGGTAGAGAATGAGGAACGTATGACGTGGATGTTTCTGAGAGGTCTAAAACCCGAGATTCGTCAATACCTTATCTCTTATAATTTTTCTCTGTATTCAGATGTTGTCAACAGGGCTCAATTATTAGAGCGAAATAATGAGTATACTCAACCGAGGGACCACAACCTGGATCATACCGGTGACAGCAGTCATCGAAACGATGATAACCAGTGAGGAGGGAAAAATACGGACAAAAGCGGTAACCACTCAGGTGGTAATCGTGGCCATGATAGTAAGAGAGGCGAGCCAAGTGGAAATTTCAGAAAGAGGAGATTTAACGATGACGGGAAGACGTTGGCAGCAGAACTAGCACCAGCAACAAATTCTAAGGGAGGAGAACGACCGCTAGTTAGATGCTACAGATGCGGAGAGGAGGGACACATAAGTCCAAACTGTTCACAGCCTTCCAAGGTGTGTTTCAATTGTGGAAAAGAAGGTCACATAGCTCGATTTTTTCCTATAGCGAAATCAAGTCCAGCTGTGACGGTGGCACCAAAGGTGGATACGGACAAAACAAAGTCGGCACTTTCTGGAAGAGCGTTTGTCGTGACTGCCCAAAACGCGAGGAACCCGAACGAAGGTATCACGGGTTAGTTAATTATAAATTCTTGCGAAGTCTATACCTTGCTAGATACCTGTTCTACCCACCCTTTTATTTCTCCTGCTTGTGCTCAACGTTTAAACTTGACTTCAAAGAAATTAGACTTTGATTTATCATTGGAGACTCCGTTAGGAGAAACTTTTATTACATCCACTGTTTATAAATCTTGTTTGATCCAAGTTGGCACCATCACATTACCCGTTGATCTTATCTCTTTAAAGATACTTTCATTTGATGTGATTTTAGGGATTGATTGGTTAACCACTAATCATGCCAAAATTAATTATTTTCGTAAGGTTGTTAGTTTTCATATTTCTAACCAACCTGTTATGCGAACTCAAGCAACCAAACCATTGAAGTCAAACAATTTCATATCAAGCCATAAAGCCATTCGTTTATTGAAAAATGGATGTCAAACTTTCTTAGCCCATGTTATGGATTTGAATAAAGACACGTTAGATTTGAATAAAATTTCTGTTGTTAGCGAATTCCTGACGTATTTCTTGAAGAATTTCCTAGCCTACCCCCAGAGTGTGATCTTGAATTTTGTATCGACTTTGAACTCGGTACAAAACCTATTTCTAAAAATCTCATATCGAATGGCTCCTATTGAACTTCAAGAGTTAAAAACCCAAGTACAAGAGTTGGTACCCGAGCCTCTATCTCGTGACTTCCTTTGTGGAATGCACTAAAGCCAGACTCTCCGTAGGGGACTCTATATTTGTGTGGTGGTAAAACGATAGGTACCATTGTGACGTGCTATCCAAGATTGGGATATGAATCACAGTTGAGAGCAACCGAAGTCGGTGACCAAAGTACGTAACTTTCTGGGCTTAGCTGGTTATTATTGGAGATTCCGTGGAAGGATTTTCTCGAATCGCTACTCCGTTAACTTAGCTGACTCGTAAAGATACAAAATTCAGATGGAATGAGGAATGCGAGAAGATTTTCCAAGAGCTCAAGAGGCGACTCATTTCGGCACTTGTTCTGACCATACCATCTTGGAAAAGCGAACGTGGTAGCTGATGCATTGAGTAGAGGATCGTACGCGAGTACGAGTGCGATATTATTGAATACAAAGACCTATTTTGTATAATTTACAAATGATAAAGATAGAGTTAAAAACTCTAGGGATCTACGTGATGATATACGAGTAGAATCAACTTTAATCGATAACGTTAAAGCCGCTCAAGCCACACACCAAACCTGATGAATATAAAGAAGAAGGTGAAAGAAGTCGTTATTCTAGAAGTAAGAGTCGATGAAGAGAAGAAAGCTCAAACCTTCGATTTATTTGAAATCCTCGATTGAGTAGGAACTGTGGCATATAGACTCGCCTTAACGCTAAGTATGTCGCGTGTTCATAACTTTTTTCACGTATTGATGTTACATAAATATGTGAAAGACCCGAACCACATCATTGAGTTAGAACCAGACGAGATAGCCGAAGATTTAACGTACGAGGAGGTACCTGTCAAGATATTGGATAGGAAAGAGCATGTCCTATGAACAAAAGTTATACCACAAGTTAAGGTTTTGTGGAGGAACCATGCAATTGAGGAAATGGCATGGGAGTTGGAATCAGAAATGAAAGCGAGGTACCCTCACCTTTTTGAAACACCAGGTACGTACGTCAATTTCGAGGACGAAATTTTATAAGTAGGGGAGGTTGTAAGACCCCAACTTATTATAAATAAAATTTAATTTTTCTATTCATTATTCTAAATTAATAAGGTCACTACTAGAATACTAGGCAACTGAAACTAATTTTTAGAGACGGACTAAGTTCTGTCTCTAATTCTAGTAATTTGAGACGGACTTAGAAACCGAAATTTTGCTATGTCTCGACATGATTTGGAAGTAAAAAATCGAGACGGATTTTGAAACCACAAGCTTCGTCTCAAATTTTAGAAACGGGATTAAAGACGGATTTAACCGTCTCAAAAAGTAAGTATTTTTTAGAAAATTATAAACTTGTTTTTGAAACAGATTTGAAACCAACTGTGCTCTTCTCAGATTAATAATTAAAAAAAGAATTAAATATTTATGTTTGAAACGGATTAGAGACCGAAATGTCCGTCTCTGACTTTTATTTTCCCTCCAAATATTAATCTCCAATTCCCTCCTTATTGTTAGAGACGGATTCGAGACGGATATAGTCTGTCTCAGTATTTTAGTTTCCCACCAAAAATTCCCTCTAACTATATCAACAAAAAAGAAGAAGAAACGAAATAAGACTAATCGATCGTTCCATCCCCAGACCCAGAATACGTTCCATCCCCAAAATCGTTCCATCCCCAGAATACGGATTATGTTCGTTCTTTCTATTAGATTGAAAATCCCCAAAATCCATCTTCTCAATTGCAATCATAACTCCCGATTTTGCTTCTCAATTTCCATCCCAAAGCCCATCTCTTCTTAAATGAACCATGAATTCCCGATTTTTCTTCTCAATTAACTGTGCGTCTTGTGGATCTTAGTTTAGGGCTAAAGGAAAACTCGGGTGACTACTAGCCGAAGACGAAAACAATCACGCACCACCTTAGCAGCGTGGTCATCCCTCCTGACGGTAATCTTTCTTTTCTTGTTCTTCTTCATTTTTCAGACCTAATATCCTTAAACCCCTAATCTCGTCTTTTGCTTTAAAACAAGAATTAAGAGTATTTTCTGTGAAGTTATTACATTGAGCTCGCATATAAGCAGGTTTTTATTCACGATCTTTTATGAACATCCACCCAAACTATTTTATATCGTGGATTTGGAGCATTTCTTTTGCTAACATATGCATTTGTGGTGTATATAAAAGTAACCTTGTAAGTAGTCCTTTCGCTACCTTTGTGCAAGGCGTTCTTTGCCTAAAATGTTTTCTTAACATATAAAGTGTCTAAATAGTCCCAATTCGGCCTTTCACGGTAGGTTCTTTTTATTAGAAGCTCAGTGACACAAATCTCAGGTTTGTAATCGGAACCCCTCTCTCTCTACACACACACATAATAAAAATTTATGCATAACTATATCTGTATTAGCTCCATTCGGATTAATCATGGATCAATTGTTCTATTGGGTAACAATGTGTTGTTTAGCTTTCTTAGCCGCAGAGGTTTTGTATTTTTTAGGGTTCTCTCGAATTGCATCTATTTATAATTAGGAAATGAGAATCACATTGCGTTATTTAATTCTCTAAATGTACTATAATTTTATTTCTCAAGTTTCACATTTAATATTTTTATTCATGATTTGATCTTGGGTAATGCTCTTTATCTTTATTGAACCATGATTTGGTTTACAATTGTAATTTTATCGAATTGGCATTTTGTGTGTTGTATAGTTTATGTACACAAATGCATACAAACATCTATATAAAGCGTGGTACATTCTTTGCGATTTTGGGATCTGTAGAAGTTGTTTTAACTTGTTCCTACCTTAATGAGGTACTTGTTGGCTAATAAACACTTATACATGTATAAATACCTGAAATACCCATGCCTTGGACAAAACATTTGTGACATGGTAAAAGTTTGAGTTGAGCTATAAATTTGCATCACTTGTGCAATTTAGACGTCTTACGAGTGTCATTTTATTATCGTCTCATTCTTGTTTATTTTATTGTCAAATGTTTACCAGTGTGAAGGGTCTTGTTAAGGAGCACTAATTGTGTTGTAAAAATCCTTTTTTTGAGTGTGTTATTCTGGGGACTTTTTAAAGTGCATTTAGTATAATGTTTCTAAGA
This sequence comes from Panax quinquefolius, assembly GCA_020205615.1. Taxonomy (NCBI): domain Eukaryota; kingdom Viridiplantae; phylum Streptophyta; class Magnoliopsida; order Apiales; family Araliaceae; genus Panax; species Panax quinquefolius. Next base: position 124,073,803 of record CM035159.1, on the reverse strand, counting down.
AAGTGTTACTACTGAAACTTGTTGAATTGCGCGTAGCATAGGTTTTCTGTTAGTGAGTATTCCTTTCCATGATATTTTGTGATAATAAATGCTTAACAAATAACAACCCGCCCTTAGGGGTTTTCGGTAGCTTGACCGACTTTATCTCAATTATTGAAATACTAGAATTTCTTTGTTGCCTATAGTTAGATGTCTTGGAGACCTTTGCGGATCCTTTTCTTCTCTTACAAGTACCAAGTCTATTGATCATTTCCTTTCTCTCTTTTTATTTTTTGTTCCTTGTAATATTTCTTTGCATGTTTATGCCATTATTGTTCGAGGATAAAAGCGACTTCTACTTTTTGGATTGCAAGATGGGGCGGGGAGGAGAACACAAACCTTCCTTCTAAATGATATTGCAGTTTCCTCTCCAAACCAAGCGGTAGACTTTGGACATTTTCGAGATTTGAGGAAGAGTAAGCTTGGTGGTGCCATATTTAGTTTGCAATAACAACACTTTAAAAGAATGTCTTTTAAACAACTCTTTGGTCGGTCATTTAATTCATTGGCAACAAATACTTTTTTATACGCCACTTGCGTATCAATATTCGATAGTAGTTGTAATATGAATTTTGCACAATACTCTTAGAGCTTTAATTTCTATGTTAAGCAGTTATGATTTTGTTTTTTCTTCTTTCTTTTGCATTTTTTAGCCCAGAGAATTCATTAAACTTTCTCCAACTTTTAACGGGCTTACCGACCGCACTTTTCGTTTTGTAAAGAATATCGATCTGGTTTACCATTGTTTTTGTTCAACTTCTGATGACATAAAACTTCATGGCATTTTGAAGTCGCTAGTTCTAAGCAAATGAACATCAATCCATATGGATGGATTGCAGATGGGTCGGAAAAGAACATCATATCCGCTCGGGTATTTTATGAAGCTTTTTCTCTATGAAGTTCTCATTGAGTTATGTGGCTAGCTTGCTACGTTAGTCTCTAGTACTTACACACCTAGCTGTTTATACGAAGGTTCGAGATCCGGTGTACGTCTGCGATTGCAAGCACTGCCGTGAATATCGGTTTAAGCCAATAATCTTAGACAACTACTACGATCTAAACCATTTACGGTTTGAACTTGACCATGCTCAAACAAAAATTTGATGTCTTTACTATCATCTCTAGCAGTTGCTCCAAGTACCTCCGCACTACGAAAACAACAAAATGGAGAACTCGTTCAATCTGTACCCTCACCTTAGAGGGGAGAGGAAAATGAAGGTTTTGACCCTCCGGTTTCAAATGTTGATTTTGCTCATTCCTATAAATCAAATGGAAATTTGGATACTTGAGATATTGCGACATGTTTTAGTGGCGATAACGATTATCGAAACCTACTTAGATAAGAGAGTTGTGGAGGAAGATGAGAAGAACCTTATATATATGAAACTAAAAGAAATGGCTCTAAACCGCGAGCATTTAGACTTATCTTTGATGGGACGTGTTGAAGATATCTGCTGTTGTAAATGATGTAAACTTGGAGCGAGAATGGTATTAGGAGAGAGACAATATCGGAGGAGAAGCTTGAAGTATTACCTCTTACCTCATCGATTATCCATCCGTCATAGCTCGGTACTTGATGTTTTCAGTTATCTCATTATCGGTGACTATGATCTCCTATAATGAGTATTTTTGTTATGTCTTACCTCGTCTATGCAAATTCTCTCTCTCTCTTTTCTTTTTCTTCCTTTTTCGTTACTGTGTCTGATTGATTAAGGAGATGGAAGAAAGTGAAGGCTTTTAAAATAAAGCAAAGCGAGAAGATGAAACATTTGGAGGAAAGGCTGGTACTCTGTCATTTCTTAGATCTTGATGTTTCAGTTCTATTTTATGTTTGAACAATACTTATTCTATTGATTTGAATCTTCATGCATTTAGGTTCCTTTTTCCTACTGACCTCTTTACGATATAGGAATATGAACCTAGAAAAGTAGATTTTGTATGCTTTTACTTTCAATTTATTTCAGGATTGCGTCAAATTAATTTAAACTTGTTTGTTTGGTTTACAACTTGTAAGGACTCAGACTTATTCCTCTACTTCCATCTTTAAAAAATATGCTTGTATATACCATACTTGTGGATTGGGCGACTACTGGCCGAAGACGAAAACAATCACGCACCACCTTAGCAGCGTGGTCATCCCTCCCGACGGTAATCTTTCTTTTCTTGTTCTTCTTCATTTTTCAGACCTAATATCCTTAAACCCCTAATCTCGTCTTTTGCTTTAAAACAAGAATTAAGAGTATTTTCTGTGAAGTCGGATATAACGATGTAAGTGTTTTTTCTTGCCCAGTATTCTATTATTGTCTTCATTCTTTAATAATTTAGAATTCAGTGCAAGTCTAGGCATATATATGGTTTCTCATTTCGTTAAATGCTATTAATAGGAGTGATATGGTTTCTGAACCTTAGGAAAAGATATTTCAAACACATGAAAATAAAATATCCACGGTATTCCAGTTTTTTTATCATGAACGTATATTATATTGCAAGTACATTATGTAATAGCACTTGTGTTAAGAATTTAAAGGACTTTTTTTCTATTTTTAGCCATCTTCTTGCTATAAGTGATTTGTTGTTATAATAAATTATTATGATGGTATCCCCGCCAACTCTTGTTAAGTTTTGGGAATGCTTGGCTTAAGCACGAGGAGATAGGTTGGTTTGTGGTGTTATAAGGTGATCTAATGTAGTTATAGAGCAAACAAATAGCCATGACACCGATTGATTATGGATTTGTGCACACCACCGCTTTCGACGAAAGTCCCAAGTGGATCGCCTTAATTAAAAGTCAGTAGTAGGCACAAACAAGGCTAGAAACTTACTCATGTATTACATGTATTGATAATTAGCAAGTTAAGCATCTTAAAATGAAATAAAATTAGGTCTCAAGTTAAAATGAAGAATTAGTAAAATTAGAATGTCATGCTTTGTTTTGGGCGGTTTATTAAAACGATCATGATGGTGTTATAAATTTAAACATACTTGTATGTCTTATACATAATCTATCTGAATTAAGTATAAAACCAAGCTTTTGTTCAAAAGTCTTATAACTTTTTGGACTACTCTCTTTTAGAAAATAGGATAGGGGAGAGTATTCACTTTGCCTAATGGCGTGAGCAGCAGCATCAAATTTTTTTTTTGGGACTTGTCTCTTTTTGGTTTTTCGATTAGCTTTCGGTTATTAAGAAAATAGTTTTTTTAAGAGGTAGCATATTAAGAGTGATCAAATGGTTTTCCTTGGCTTTATGATCAACCTAATTATGTTTATCAAATCATTCTAATAATGTATCGAACACTCTACAACAACTTAATGATATATCGCATGAGAGGTTGGACAAAGCATAGGATAAGCAATAGGAATTCATTGCGGTGGACAATAACAAACAAAGAATCTGTTGTCTTTCTAAGACTAACATGTAACAAAAAGCGAGATAGTTCTTTGGACCATTTTAAGCATCTGGGTTTGCTTCCTTTTGACTACAATTAGTAGGATAAAATGATATAATGTGTAGGCAGCTAGTTGTTCTTGCAATTAGTTTTAATTTAGCCAACTGCTAATGCAGTATAACACTTGCTAAACTCAGTTGGAACTGAGTCCAACCAAAGCCTCAATAAACTAATTGAATTCCATAAAGTCAAATCCATATATGACTGTTAACATAAGGAGAGGTTGGGGAACTGTGGTATATTAAAAGAACTACTAGATACACTTACTCTATTAAGAGGGAAACACAATAGAGTAATAAGTAGAGTTAAGAAACAGGAGCTGCTGTCTTTTTGGCAGTAGCAGCTAGCAATAACAAAATAACATAGCAGTTTTGGAAAGATCCTATAACTTGTAGATAAAATCATGGTGATGGATTTAGAACCTCCTAAATACACCTATGCAGTTAATGAAATCTTAATTAGTTGGTAATGTAGAAGGAAGAAGTTATAAAGCATTGTATGTTGTGGACTCCTAAATCCACAGAACAAAATGGATTCTTCTTCTGGGGGTGCGAGGGAGGTTTGAGTTTATTTTTTTATTGTTATCATTTTATTTTTTTTTTTTTTTGGGGGCGGTTTATTTGTGTCTACAGACATGAATTTTGGATTGAGTTTGCTAGAAATTATCATCCCTGTGAGCGTATTTACAAATTTGAAGAGCATATCGATTTTAATCATTTTTTTTAGGATAACTCTTATACATGGAAGTCCCATCAGGCAGAACTCTTCTTTTTCTTTGTGAATCATACAAAAGACATTTCAAACATTGATTTTCTTGTAAAATTGGAATGGAAATCAATTGTACATCCAAAGAAAATCTCATATGAAAGTAATATATACAACTCCGGTTTGGAATTGAATACCACATACCAAGATCTTAGTCCTTGGTAAAGCTCAATGCTCTGAAAAATTTCTAGTGCTTTAGATTAATGAAAAGAAGATACTTGCTGCATTTCTTGACACACTTGACACCATGTATTCATAGCGATGAGCAACATTACATCTTTTCTTTCATTTTGTATCTATGCATTTCATCTCAATATATTCAACGTATTTTACGCCAAGTATTCAACGTATTCAACACTTGTAGCTAAGTGATCATCAATTTGCCAAGTAAATGGGCATTTGAAAACATTCAATGTAGTGTAAAAGTAATCGACATCATATTGTCATAATGTATGATTATATTTATAAAAACTATATGTTCAAATTTCGATTATTTGCATATGGGGAACCACACAATACCCTTTTTTTTATCTGATTTTTTTTCTCTCACTAGCACGACGTGTTACATGCTTTAGGTTTTATTACCTACATAACACTTTTGCAAAACAACTGAAAACTAAGCATTATAATCCATATCTGTTAAATCATCTCTAATTTTTTCTTAAATCAATAAACACCTTAATAAGATCAAATATATAGAAAACGTGTAACAAAACTAAACATAAAATAATCAAAATCATAGAATATTTTACACCTATCAGAACCGTATATATTATTCTTTAACTTGAATTGATGTTCTAGATATTGTGTTGACAATTTAAACATTATTGGACTCTAGACGAATTAAATTGCAAATCCCTAATGTTTATTCTTTATCTTATTATTCAATCTAATTATTTTTGTCCATCATTTATATATCATTGTTATTTGTATTAATCATCAAGACTAAGTTATTGTGAATGTTTTAGTCTGGGTGCAAAGACAAGATAATTATTGAATTTCTTTAGCCTATGTGGTAAGGACACGTGGTGAAAGTTATCTTTGGTTTGTGTGCAAAGAGGAACTATCGATTGGCATGATCATGACCATTAGTGTTACAGTTGATAAAATCTTGATGGTGAATTTTTAAATTGGAGAAGATAGTATAGACATTATGATATATTTGACTCTTTCAATGAATTGTTTATTCCGCTGCAGTTATTTGTTGAAAAGTTATATTATCTACCATATGTTTTTAAATATTTGATTTATCATTGTTGAATGTTAAGGATAATGTATTCTTCGTTATCTTAGTCATGTTATTTTTTACTGGACTATTTGAAACTCACCCTTTTATTTCATAATTTTTTTCAGAAAATATGAGTGTAGCTGAGGCTAATAGGGAAAACAAGAAAATTAAATAGAGTGATAGTTCGAGTTAGTAGCTGCAGTAGTCCTTTTTAAGTTATAAAATAATGTGATAATAATTGTTATGATGATTTAGTGTGTATATTGACGTATTATGCACGACATTAATCTAATAATTTTAAATAGGAATATATATATATATATATATATATATATATATATATATATGTGTGTTATTTTGACAATCAAATTGAGTAATATAAACCTGAATTTAGGAACGTTATACATTTAATTAATTTTTTTTATTCCTGCAATTTAAATGTAATAGTACTACTATATAGCATGCACCCGACTTATATAAAAATATTAATACTACTTTACTCGTATTCCTTTTTCGATATATGGCTCGATCTCAATTACCCGTAATTCTCCCCACAATGCACGACCCAGTAACAAATCAAACTTGCCATGCAAGTACTACTATGTAACTACAAGTCTACAATTTCATACACAACTGAGAAGAGAAGGACTATTGTCTATTTATATATGTATATTTGATATGTTTACAAGTTTAGCTCATATAAAAGTAAGGTGAAGCTATCAATGTAAACATCGCGTGTAAAAATATTGTTTATTTTGTTTCATTTTATTAGTCTTTTTTTTAGATAGTGGAATTTATTTCCTTTTATTTGTCATTTATAAATTTTAAAGAAGCATTAATAACTTAATTTTTATATTATTCATATATTAAATACTAATTTGTTTCTCTTTAATATTTTCTAATGAACTTTAAAAGGATAATATTAAGAATTTAGAACCATTTTCACTATTAGAAAAATAAGAATATGTGATGGAACTTTGTGACAACCTTTATAAACAATCACAAAAGATAATAATTTGTTATGGAATTTTTGAACAATCACAAAATAATAGTATATATGATGCCTCTTACACTCTGTTTCTGAGTTTTGAACAGAAAAGAAAAAAATAGAAAACTTAAACTAAAACATAAAAGATTAGAATAAAAAACTTGAAGTTTTCCTTTGTGTTGTTTCTGAGTTTTTAATAAAAAAGAATATAAAATTTAAAATTGAGGACACGAGTTGTAGTTTAAAATTTATTATATTAAAAGTTGAGGATAATATGAGAATTATAAAAATATTATTTATTCCAATTTCTTTTCCGTCCAAATCATAGGCCAATTTTGAACGGAAAACTTTGACAAGAAAAGTGACCAAGTTTTCAATCCATTTTTTTTTCTTGTCCGTTTATTAAAAAACTCAAAAACATAAGAATTGGAAAGAAAACTTGAATTTTCTGTCCATTTCTTTTTTTTCTATCCATTTTAAAACTCAAAAACAAAGCGTTAGTGATGGATAATTTTTACATCAACATACTATTATTGTAATGACCATGTCAATCACCAAATTTTTCACGCAAAATAAATTTTCTTTTTATGACGCACTAAGCCATCACTTAAGGATATACTCTTTTCGTGATTCGATTTAAGCTATCACTAATATTTTAATATAAAAAATAATCAAAATAATATTTTATGACGGTCATAAAAATCATTAAAAAAGATAGATTTTTGTGACAACTTTTATTTGTAATTACAAAAAGAATGTATTTTATGATGGAATTTTCAAGGCATCACAAAATAATAAAATATATGATGACTCTCAGTGATGATTAATTTTACAATCATTATAAAGTATTTGTGACTGCCATTGCAATCACCAAATCTTATGCGGGACTAATTTTGTTTAGTAAGTCAACTCACATATGCTTGCTTTTATATTTTGTTATAAAATTATAATCATGGTAACACTTGTTATTTAGTTTGCAAATAAGGGAGGGTTCGAGTCCTATACAAATATCATTTGATATAGTTAATATAATAAAATAAATTGTACGTAAAATTAAAGAGATTCACATTCTTACCTTTGATCCCTAAAATATTTTTTTGTGATGGCTTAAACAATCATAATATAGATTACATGTTAATGTGATTGTATTAATCATTTCAAAAGCACTAATAAGCGTTTATCTAATTGTCAAAATCATCATAAAAAAACTTTTATGATGGGGGTATACAAAATGACCTTCGTGACGGCTAAAGTCATCACAAAAACCTTTTGTAATGATTTTTTGAATTTATATGATGGATTTGAGCCATCACAAAAGCTAAAAAAAATTTGTAATCTTAATTAATCAAACAAAAAATTAATTACATTTCTTAATTTTAAGGTTTTCTCTTAAAATGTCAATTAAAAAAAACAAAGAGGTCAACTAATATAAGTAAGTTTTTGTGGTTAAGCTTTTGTACAGTTAATTTATTAAAAATTGATATTGGCCTCACACATAAACTAATCATTAAGTAATCTTAGGCCTCACTTATATAACTAAAATATGTAGTATAATTTGTGACTTGTTATTAACTTAAGTAATTTGAGGTTCCAAGATGTTTGAGCTGGAAAGAAGGTATTGGAATCCACAAGCCAAGATGGCCGGTAAGTGATAACCACCCTTATTTAATATTCCTCCTTTTTTTATATAAGTCATTTGTTAAAATAATATAAGACATTTTACATACATTTAAAAGAAATAACTAATTATTTTTTACTTTGTTCCTAAAAAAATAAAATAATTGAGAGAGGAGAAAGAATAACTAATTAGTGTATGTGTAATAATTAAATTTCAAACTAACATTAATTAGCTAACAGAATTAATGAGATTTATAATGGAAATTAGGGAGTATCTTAATTAAGCTTTTATTTTATGGCCATTCCCCATTAAAGCCTAAGCTTTCGAGCAGTAGAATTGAATGGCCGCTGATTGTGAATGTATCACAATTAATGAGTAAGAAAATTAGGATTGCTCAATTATTAGCATATACAGTAGCTTGAATTCCCTTAATAAAACCCCACCAGGCTCATGCATCTAGGTGCAACCATCAGGCTCTGGTTATGACCAACTTTCCTCTGTTTACATTTCCAAAAAATTTGCCTTTCATTATGGACATAAACTGGTTGTATGATTACTTACATTTTTCTGACATAGCCATTGCATTGATAAGTCTCTTCATCATTAGCTCTATACTTGAGAGAGTCACTAGAAAGGGTCCTATGTTATGGCCAGTAGCTGGAATGGCTCCTTCCTTAATTCTTCACTTCAATCATCTCTACGATTGGATCACCGGATCTTTGATTCAATCCGGTGGAACATTTCAGTACAGAGGAATTTGGAAGGGTGGATCCTTTGGTATCATAACCGCCGACCCTTCCAATATAGAATACATGCTCAAGACAAAATTCAACAACTTCCCTAAAGGGAAATATTATAGGGAAAGGTTCTACGAATTACTTGGGGACGGAATTTTCAATGCAGATGATGATTTGTGGAAGCAACAAAGGCGAGCCGCAACTTCTGAGATGCACTCAAAGCGCTTCCTCGACTACTCGTTGCAAACCATACAAGATTTGGTGCACAACAAGCTGTTGAAACTCATGGAAAATGTTGTAGATAAGTCCACTAGCAGCATTACATGCATTGATCTACAAGAAGTGCTGCTTCGTTTTACATTCGATAATATTTGTATAGCCGCCTTTGGTGTGGATCCGGGCTGCTTGTCACTCGATCTACCAGATGTTCCTTTTGCTAAAGCCTTTGAGGAAGCCACTGAATCAAGTTTGTTCAGATTTTTAGTCCCTCCTATTGTATGGAAGTCTATGAGGTACCTTGGACTAGGGTTCGAGAAGCAGCTCAAGGAAGCAGTAAAAGTTGTGCATGATTTTGCCGAGAAGACAGTGAGACAGCGGAAAGGGGAATTAGGCCACCAATGTTGGGACTTAAACGACCGGTCCGATCTCTTGTCAAGGCTAATCAGTGTTGAAAGTGCACATTTCTCAAATAACTTGCTTAAAGATTTTTGCATAAGCTTTATATTAGCAGGGAGAGACACAAGCTCAGTGGGCTTAGCATGGTTTTTCTGGCTAGTACATAAAAACCCACACGCGGAAAACAAAATTCTTGTTGAAATTTATGATATTTTAAAAGCAAACAAAAAAGAAATAGCAGATTATAATGACGTAGTTTTTACCGAAGAAGAATTAAAGAAGATGGTGTATTTACAAGCAGCATTATCCGAATCTCTAAGGCTTTATCCTCCCGTGTCAATTGATTTTAAACAGGTTTTGGAGGACGACGTATTTCCGGACGGGACGGCAGTTCAGAGGGGCGCTAAAATATTTTACTGCATTTTCTCGATGGCTCGAATGGAGTCGGTTTGGGGGAAGGATTGCCTCGAGTTTAAGCCGGAGAGATGGATAAAAGGAGAATTTGTGAGCGGGAATCAGTTCAAATATGCGGTGTTTAATGGTGGACCTAGATTGTGTTTGGGGAAGAAATTTGCATACATGCAGATGAAAATGGTGGCAGCTTCAGTTCTGTTAAGGTATTCAATTAAGGTGGTTGAGGGTCATGAAGTTGTTCCTAAAATCACCACTACACTTTACATGAAGAATGGGCTGATGGTAAGTTTGAAGCCTAGGTCAAAGTTGAACTTGCTAAGCACCTATACTAGCTAGTTGTGCAATACTATTTGTATAATTAGAAGAATGAAGGCAGGCGCAATTAATGCCTTTTTTACATGTTTATGTACTTTTGTGGCTTGATCGATCTGTGAAATGTGATATATTGCTTGCATGCATGTTCACAGATTGGAATGAATATTATTATTTATACCAGTTTACCAGTACAATAGTACTAAAAATTAACTAACTCTTCAGTTCGCATTTGGAATTAATGCATGTAAGATAATCTTAATAGTACAACTGTTTTAAAGCTAGCGTACGTGGAATATAATACTATATGTCATTATATATTATGGTATGGTAAGAATAAATTATGTTTTGGACGTCAAAAGTATTTGTTAACGCCAAGATCTGCTCCAACGTCTTAATCACGTAAGACGTTACGATCCTCGTGATAAAAAACACGATAAACACTACAAGCTTCGACGGTACGGATCACGTAGGGGATAGGCTCGAGCGTGAGAGTCGATATCGTGTTCACAAGGTTAACAAATGGAGGATGTAATGTCTAGTGTATTGAGAGAGAGATAATAATCCTCAGTGGTGTGTATATGTGAATATGAATGTGAACGTACCTGTTTGTGAAGATTTGGTTGATAGGTGATACTCTCTTTGCCCGGTTTACCGTGCCACCCACTACCTCTGACACAACCCCCGTGATCTGATGGTTCCTGCCGGGTGTGTACAGTTCACCCACTACTTCTGACCTCTGTTTTCTACCGCCGGCCGTCACCGTATCCCATCCACATTAATGTATGGCAGTAATAGCAGTCAACCATCATGCTTTTTCATCATTACAAGTCAAAGTAATAGATATTAAATGATCCAATGGGTTAGTCCAATGAACCGACCCGGTCTTATAGGGGTAAATATAAGTAATATGGTGACTAAACCCAATGACTTTCAAGGTTGATAATGAAGGCCCAATGGATTAATTTAATAAGTAAGCCCAACTTACTCTACCAAAAAGAGGGAAATATCATGACCCAACATTGCCCCTAGTTTTTGTTGTTGAATGAATGTTTAATAGAAAACTATAAAGTGGTCCATGATATTAGAATTTACTAAAGGCCCATAACGAGGAAGTAATTGAGACATACCCAATTTGGTCCATAAGATGAGGCAGGGGAATGGTTGAATGTCCGAGTAAAAGGCCCGGTCGATAAAGGATTGAAATTGAACAAGGCGATCTAAAAACCGAAAATCCAAAGAAGCCCAATCGATAAAATGTCTAAGAATTGATCCAACGCTTCTCATTCGAATTCTCATCATTACTAACATTTAATGTGCCGCCTTTGTAACTCGTGTAACCGTCAGTATAAAAGATAAACTTTACCAATTTTGACGGTTTTACCTGCCAATTTGAACTTTGAACCTTTGAGTTTTCTTCTCCTTCACGAACTTCCTTCTGCATTTTACAAAATCTCAACAATGGTGATTTGTGAACTCTAACCAAAATTCTCCCTTCGCGTGACTCCGTTTGCAGCGTTTCCCTAATCCAAACCTTAACCAAGAGGGTTCGAGTTCCAATCCCCAATCCACAAAGAACCATGGGGAAGAATCGCCCCGATCCCTTCTCCGCCTCCTTCCGACTTCTTGAGGATGGGGAACAATTTTCTCATGCTAATACCCCTCCATTATTACGAAATCGAGATCGTATCCTCCGGACTCATTATCGATTTAGGATATATACGTTATAAGGGCTCCGCTCTCCGAAGAACGCATGTACCATCGGCCAGGATGGTGGGTCGCTATGCCGATTACTTTTCTTGAAAAGGGATTCGCTTCACCCCTCCATGCCTTCGTCGTTACCCTCCTAGGATTCATAGGAGTGGATTTCGCCCAGTTGGTGCCTAATTCCTACATCCACATTCTGGCGTTCATTGCTTTCTGCCACGAATTAGGGATTCCTCCCTCGGTCGACATCTTCTTCACCCTCTTCTCCCCCGGTAGGTCCCGAGAACGAGGTTTCAAAATGTTGAGCAAACAGTCTCCACGACCAAACACCAGATTTGAGAAGAGACCCCTGATGGATACCCCTTCAAGCAACAAGGGTTGGCACGAAAAATGGTTTTTTATTACGGGACCCGAAATCTTTTCTCTTCTAGATTGGACTATCTCTGATCGGATCTCTGCTGAATTTGGAGATATCCCAAGAAGCGTGTAAAGGAAATGGCGATTTTTGAAGAAGATTCCTCCAGAAGGAATGGAGTTTTGCACTTACGACTAAGCAAGCTTCGGCTATATGACCATAAATGTAAGTTTGAACAACTTCAGAATACGCTTTTTGAGATATTAAGTGATATGGGTTACGATACATGGTTATTTTTGTCTCTCGATCAAACCAACTTCTTCTAAAGTAAAAGAATTGGAAGACTTTTTGTCAAGGAAGATTGCGGATGCGAGTGAAGAGCCTCCGACTGAAGAATCTTCCCGAGCTAATCCTCCCGTCACCGATCCACCCAATGTCTCTCTTCAGAACGACGAACCCCAAACTGATGAACCCATCGTTCTTGAAGAATCTCTCAGACCTCGGCGAAGGAAGAGAGCGCCAAGAAATCCAAATCCACCCAGCCGGAAACAAATCTTGAAAGTGATCCGGAAACAATTCCTGAAGCAATTCCACAAGCAACCCCCTCGTCCAACCCTAGCTCTGCACCTTCCGAATCTGTCCCGATTAAGAGAAGCCTGCTTGATATACCTCTCCACGATCGGGCGAAGGTTCTCCGTGCTAAGAAGATAAGGACAAAGATTACCCCTTTGACTGCCGATGAGCTCCGAGTTCCATCGTCTTCGGCTGACATTCCCCCAATAGTCCCAACTGAAATTCAAGTGCCTGATGATGAACTGGTCGGATCTGTCCCCATCTTATCTCGAAAAAGGAAACATCCATCAGATAGCCATCCAGGTTCATCCTCGGCTCCCTCACCAATCCATGAACCTAATCCTGTTCGATCTCCCTCTTTGGAAAATATACATGTGGATCCCTCGCCAATTCACAATCAATCCATGCCTTCTCCTCCAAGATAGTCAACCTCTGAATTTCAGCATGACGCTATGGCCTCTCCAACCATGTGGCCTCGATTTAATGCCAACTTTCCTTTTCAACTGTTTGACGCCTTCGTCAAGTGAAACCGATGACCATCGATTAAGGAACATTCGACGGGGATTTGCTTAGCAAGGCATGAGCTACCTGGCGAAGGTAATTGGTTCTCTCCTTTATTTTCGTATTTATCTTCATACTTATACATCTGGCCGATCGAATAATATTAAATGCGCGTGGCGAATCTGCGTGTTCGGACTTTCTGCGTCAAGGTCTATCAAATTTGAATGAAGAAGAAGAGACAATGAGGAAGAAGAATGCCATCCTGAAGTCTGCTCTGGCTCGGGAAAGGACTCAACGTGAGAGCGTTCTTCACACGAATGAGGGTCTTCGGAAAGAGTTGGCCCAAGCCAAATGAGATGCGAAGACATCCAATGAAGAACTGAAGTCAACTAAAGCACAATATGAGGAGATCATCAAGATGAATGTTGACTTGGTTCAGAGGAGCGAAATAAGGATGGAGAAGATCAAAGAGCTAAAGGTTGATGCTAAGATCTTGACTAAATCGATCCAGAAGCTAGAGCTAGCAGAAACTCGTCATCTGAATAAGCGTCAGAAGCTGGAAGAAGAAATCCGAGAACTCAAGGCTCTTCGGGACCTTGGGCCTCCTCTAACCGATGACCTTCGCAAACAGATCTGTGAAGAGTATCGGAACTCGGATGAGATCAACGGAGAGATTATGAAGATATATTCTGAAAGCTATAAGCTCTGCTGGAGTCGTGGCAAGGAGAAGTTGATTACAGCTAACGTGGACCCAACTTTGCTCAACTTTTCAGATGGCGAGGATGATGCATGAAGTGAATACTCTTGTCTTTCCTGGATTTTATTTAAGAATATTTGTGAAAATTTCTGTTATTTTACTTTCTTTAATTTATAGGATTTGTGTAAAAATTTTCTAATTTTGTAGTCAAATTAAATATTAATGAAATGTGGTCTCATTCCTTATGACTTGATTGCATTTATTTTTACGCCCATACTTCAATATCAATTCAACTGGAAAAATGCACAAACTCTTTCATGGACTCAACTCGAACTGTTAATTAATAACTAAGCATGTCATATAACAGATAAGATGAAGTTAGGGAATGAGGAATTCCGAACTCAACACTTAAAAAAAATTTAGGTAATAAAGTAAATGGATACTTATTAGTTACCGAAGTGTAAGACAGATCTGCTTCATTGGGAATTTGTTTACCCCAGAAGGCCTAACAAAACCAAAAGATGACCTTTGCCTACCACGAAGGGCCTGACGAAGTCTAAAGAACGACAGTTGTCTACCACGATACCACGAAGGGCCTGACAAGGTCTGAAGGACAACGCTTGCCTACCACGAAGGGCCTGACAAGGTCTAAATATCGACAATTGCCTACCACGCAGGGCCTGACAACGTCTTAAGGATGACACTTGCCTACCACCACGGGGCACGACAAGGTCTAAATGTCGACAATTGCCTACCACGCAGGGCCTGACAACGTCTTAAGGATGACATTTGCCTACCACGAAGGGCCTGACAAGGTCTAAATGTCGACTATTGCCTACCACGCAGGGCCTGACAACGTCTTAAGGATGACACTTGCCTACCACGAAGGGCCTGACAAGGTCTAAATGTCGATAATTGCCTACCACGCAGGACCTAACAACGTCTTAAGGATGGCGTTTGCCTACCACGAAGGGCCTAACAAACCCATAAGGTCCACCTGCCATTAAGGCTACCATCGAATGGTCAGCGAGTCCCCCCGAACCTCCTTACACCACCAGGCGATCAAGAACGAAGACAAGATTTGTTTGAGAAAAAAGGGAACTTTTATTGATGATGACGTGAATATTTACAGACTTCCGATGTACTGACATCGTTTTTACTAAAAGTACTTCCTAAGCCTGTCGGCGTGCCAAGTATTTTTAATTGTTGACCCGTCTAATGCCTTCAACCGATAAGTCCCCAGCTTCGGCACTTCGGTGATTTCATACGGTCCTTCCCAGTTTGGCATCAGCTTTCCCAGATTCTGAGGTGTAGATGCTTCGACTTCTCTGACGACAAAGTCCTCTACTTTGAATCTGCGAAGCTTTACCCCCTTATTATAATGCTTAGCCACTCTTCGCTGATAGGCTGCCAATTTGATAAAGGCTATTTCTCTTACTTCTTAAAGCAAATCAAGATTGGCCTTCAGCCCTTCTTCATTGTAGATCTCTTTGAATTGACTAACTCGAAGACTTGGAGATCCAATTTCAACTGGGACTAAAGCATCAGTACCATAGGCCAGTCTGAAAGGTGAATCCCCCGTTGTAGTCCTCGGAGTAGTTCGATAAGCCCATAACACGCTAAGCGACTCTTCCGCCATCCGCCTTAGCCCGTCAATCTGCGCTTGATCCCATTCAGCAGCGTTCTATTGGTCACTTCAACTTGTCCGTTTGACTGAGGATGAGCTACTGAAGTCTTTCTGTGCTGGATCCCCAGTTCTTTCAAAAATGTTTCAAATTTCGATCCCACAAACTGACGTCCATTGTCCGATATTACCACCTTAGGAATTCGAAACGAAATACTACTGATTCTTTCAAAAATTTCAAGCATTCCTGTTCCGTTATTAACCTAAGTGGCTTTGCTTCTACCCATTTGGTCATATAGTCGATGGCAACTATAACAAAACTGACTTGACCTTTTGCTTTCGGTAGTGGACCCAGTATATCAACCCCCCAGACAGCAAAGGGTATAGGAGATAGGATCGAGTATAGCTCTTCTGGTGGCTGATGTGGGATCGGACTGTTGAGCTGACATTTCTCGCACTTCTTGACGTACTCAGTCGCTTCTTTGAAGATGGTAGGCCAGTAGTATTCTCGACGACGAAGTACTTTATAGGCTAATGACTTAGCAGCCATATGGTCGCCACAGATGCCTTCATGTACTTCTCGGAGAGCATATTCAACTTCAGATGGAGTCAAATATTTCAGTAGTGGAGACGAGAAAGCCCTTCGGAACAGATCCCCATCAATCAGAACAAAATTAGCACTCTTGTACTTGATTTTCTTGGCTAGCATCCGATCCAAGAAGGTAAGGCGCCATCTGCCGGATACTCCGGATATGGAGTCAACCGGTGATTGGTTGGTCAACGACATCACCGATTCATGATGAACACTAGGATGTTGCAAAATTTCTAAGTAAACCGACCCATTAAAGCGTTAACATCCGTAGTGGCTAATTTGGAGAGTGCATCGAATGGAATTGTTATTACGCTCGAATTTCGAAACTCGTAGGATTGAAAATATGAAGTCGTTCTTTCAATTCTGCCAAATACTTGATCATTTTGGGCCTCGAGCTTCGTACTCCCAAGAGAATTTCTTAACGACTAACTGAGAATCACTGAAGATGACTATTCTCTGCACTTCAAGACTCTTCGCTAGTCGTAACCCTGCGAGTACCGCCTCATAGTCAGCTTCGTTTTTCGTTGCTTTGAACTGAAATCGATGGCTCTTTGCACCTTGAATCCCTCCGGACTCGTCGAGAATAATCCCTACTCCAATCGACGTCCGTAGTAGAAGACCCATCTGCATCTGGCGTCCACGAACTCGCCTCTTTGAAGAAGCTGCCTCTCTTCGCCAGATCCTTGACCGCCACAACTTCATCAGCTTCAGAAAACGAGCATTCAACTACAAAATCAGCCAAGGCTTGCCCTTTGATGGCGGTTCGGGGATGATATTCAATGAAAAATTGGGACAATTCCATCGTCCATGCAGCTAATCTCCCCGATACCTCAGGTTTGCCCATAATCTTCTTCAAAGGCTGATCTGTGTATATTATTACCAATCTAACCTGGAAGTATTGCCTAAGCTTTCGACTAGCAGTTATTAAAGCAAAAGCAAACTTTTCATTGTTTGGGTACCTTGTTTCAGCATCCCGAATGACATGGCTTACGTAATAAACCGGGTGCTGCTTACCCCCAACTTCACGCACCAAAACTGCTCCTACTGCTAACGAACTAGCTGCTAAGTACAAATATAGAGGCCCAGCAGGAGCGGGTTTCACCAACAAAAGCGCCGAAGATAAGTAGGACTTGATGCTCTGAAAGGAGTCCTCACACTCCGAAGTCCATTGGAACGTCTTTGCATTCTTCGGCCCTTTCAACGTATCAAAAAACGGCAAACATCTTTCTGCCGACTTGGACATGAACCTCCTTAAAGCTGCTGCAATCCTTCCAGTCAGACGTTGAACATCTTTAAATGATTGAAGAGTCTTCATGCTCAGGATCGCTTGAATCTTCTCTGGATTGGCTTCAATTCCTCTTTGACTGACAAGATAACCCAGCAACTTGCCAGCCCCTAGACCGAAGGTGCATTTAGTGGGATTTAGTCTCAAGTTGTGATGACGAATTATCTGAAAGCATTCCTCTAAATCATCCAAATGTTTATGTACCAGCATGCTTTTAACAATCATGTCATCCACGTACACCTCCATATTTTTACCCAACTGGTATTTGAAGACGTAGTTCATCATCCTCTGGTATGTGGTCCCGACATTGATGAGGTCGAAAGTCATTTTCTTGTAGGCATATACCGAACGATGCGTAATGAACGCCGTCTTCGGTATATCCTCTTTACTCATGGAAATCTGATGATACCCAAAGAATGCGTCCATGAAACTTAACAAAGCATACCCCGAAGTGGCATCGATGAGTTGGTCGATGTGGGGCAGCGAGTAGAAATCCTTTGGACAAGCTTTATTTAGATCGGTATAGTCGATGCAGACTCGCCATTTACCGTTCTGTTTCTGGACCAACACCACATTTGCCATCCACTGCGGGTAGTCGATCTTAAAAATGAAATCAGCTGCCAACAGTTTTGCAATTTCTTCATCGATGATCCACGACGTTGGTGCAAAGATCCTCCTCTTCGTCGAACCTGGTTTCTTTCGACGGGTCCACTTCCAACCGATGCTCAGCAATATCCCTGCTTACTCCCGGCATATCCTGAGGTTCCCATGCGAAGATATCAACATAGCATCGCAGGAGCTCCATGAGGTTCGTCCGGAGAGGTTCCGGCAGACCCGAACCTATTTTCACTGTCTTGTTCACTTTGCCCGGGATGAGCTCTATCTCCTCTATTTCTTCAGCTGGCATGACCAATGGTTCGGAACTACTCTCCGTGAAGGGTTCGATCTCTATCACCATGGTCTGCTTTTGCTTCGATACCCCCACTCCCGAAGTGATCACAACATTTCTATAACACCTTCTGGCCAGATCCAAATCTCCTTTCACCTCACCTCACCAACCCCATGAGTCGTAGGAAATTTGATTTTGAAATGAGGAATTGAGGTCACAGTTTGCAAAGCAATTAAAGTAGGACATCCCAAAATAGCATTATAAGCAGAATCTACATGCACAACATAAAGTTTGCAAATAATTTCTATCTGTTGAGGGGCCGTTCCGAAGATGACCGGTAGTTCAATGGTTCCAGCCACCTTGACCGGATCGTTACTAAAACCGTACAAAGGAGCCTCCTGCCTTATCTCCATCTTCCGTCCGTCTAGGTGCATCCTCTGATAAGCGTGGGCGTACAGAATATCTATAGAAGACCCATTATCTACCATCATTCGCTTCATATCCACCGAACCCACTTGCGCAGTCAGTACCAATGATCTCTCATGTGGTTCGATGATTTCCAAAGGGTAATCCTCGTCAGTAAAGGAGATTACTGTACTCGGATAAGGTCTATCAGTCTTTGAGAGGGTACCCGCCACTGACATGACCGAATCCAAGTGACTTCGACGCTTCTTTCCAACAAGTTTGCTAGAAGTACCCCCAGTGATGACATCTATCACATGCCTTGCAGTCGTCCGGTGGTGGCAACTTCATCGAATCGGGTTGAAATTGCCGAACAGGTCCTCCGTCCTGCTGTTGATTAGTTCTGGCAGCCACATACTAAACTAAAGCCCCACCTTGTACCTTTCTTTCAATGAAATCTTTCAAACTATACGATCGTTTCAGATCGTGACCGAAGCTTGATGGTAATCACAATACTTACGAGAATTCCCTTTTCCAGGCTTAATGTTATCTCGAGGTGGCTCGAAGATAAGTTGATTCTTGATCTGATCCAAGATAACAACCTTATCTATGTTGAGTGTTGTGTACGTCCTATTCACTCTCTGGGTGGGAGCTGATTTAACGTCCTCCACCTTGTCTCCAATTGTCAGATATCTCTTGACCCGCCCTTCATAGCGGTCTTTATTCCTTCATTCTTCTTCCGGTCCCCATCGGTTTTGTCCCGATCTGTCTCCCTGCCGGGCTTGAAGAAGGGCGTTTAGGTCGCATTCATGGCTTCCTCTACCACGATATAGCCTTCAGCTTTGTCGAAGGCTTCAGCGAGACTATTCGGGTGGTGAAACATTAACTTCTTCACCAACTTCTCTAATTTAACCAAATCTAACCCATTCTGAAATAGTCCAACAGCTTGTAGATCGTTCAGGTCTGTCACTTGGCCGACTGCTTCACGAAACCGCTTCACATATTGGCCCAAAGACTCATTTGAATATTGTCGAACCCGAGCCAACGAACCGGTTGTTTTCCCCTTCTTTTGTTGCTCCCGGCGAGCATGAAATTTCTCGCATATATCCGCCCAAGATGAAATTGAATCGAGGGCAAAGTCCCCATCCACCGCGGGCATCCTTTACGAAAGCGTTGTGACAAAAGTATGACACTTAGCGAAGATCGCTAAAGTCATAATAATCCATCGATCGATTCGAACGCTCGATTGGTAGTCGTAGGGATCCCCCGATCCATCATAACTTTCAATGTGGGCAACTTCTTGGTGGGGTCGACTTTCTCTTTTAGAATCTCCGCGGAAAAAGGGATGCCTTCTTCCCAAGTATCTTTCATTTTTGTACTTTCTAAGTTTGCTTTTGAAGTTCCTTTAATTCTTTAACCGGATACTCCACACCTTACGGTTGAGATGATACTTTTTTCTGGCGACTCTTCTTCTCGAAGCGGATGGGTCTCTTACAATGTAACCTCCAACTTTAGAGGACTTTTTCGATTCTGGCGTCTACGGTGGTGGTGTACCTCGGTAGACTCTTCGGGAGTATGACCGCTAGATATACTTCGTCTCTGAACTCGGGCGCTATGGTGAGAATGCGCAACAACAAGTGCCTTCTTTGTACTCTCAGGAGTGCGATCTTTGGATCGACCTCTTCGTCCGCTTCAACCCTGTTCCTTAGAATCGACAGGGTGATATGCCCTCTTCGATCTTTGAGGAGTAGGGCTTCGGGATCTTCTTCTTTCTCGGAGTTTGGCCCCGAGACTCTCGTCCTGAATGAGCAGGTTCCTTCCCACTCCGATGCCCTCGCTTCTTGAATCGAACATAATCGAACTCTTCGTCCCTTAACTCGCCATTCGAGCCATCGCTTCGCCTATATCCTGTCGCCGCTTCATAAGTACTTCCATAGCTCTATCTCGCTTCATCGCCATCTTAGCTAATCGGGGAGGCCTTTGCGTCTTGGTCATCTCGAGATCGAGTTCTAGGCGAGGTGCCTTCTACTCGTTTTCGACCATGACCAGACCCCTTCTCCGTCGTGAAAACTAGCTTACGCTTAGCTTTGCCCACCGCCTTCGGCCGGAGAGAATTAAGTGAACGTTTGAATATTTGTCTTTGGCGTGAACACTTATTAGAAGTCCCAAACGATCTTTCGCGGACACTTTCGTGGTGCCGATTCACCGACGACCATCTACGCCCTTGAGTGTAGGTGTTCTACTCTTCACCATGAATATCGACGTAGAAACAAACACGATCGTGATTGAAAAATACTCGGGACACTAGAACTCACCCCTCCTCTAGCGCCAATGTTAACGCAAGAGATCGCTCCAACGTCCCAATCACGTAAGACGTCCCGATCCCGCAGCAATAAACACGATAAACACCACGAAAGCTTGATGGTACGGATCACGGGGATAGCTTCAAAGCGTGAGAGTCGATATCACGTGTTCACAAGGTTAACAAATGGAGGATGTAATGTCTAGTGTATTGAGAGAGAGATAATAATCCTCAGTGGTGTGTATATGTGAATATGAATGTGAACGTACTTGTTTGTGAAGACTTGGTTGATAAGTGATCTCTCTTTGCGGTTCATCGTGCCACCCACTACCTCCGACACGTACTTCGTGATCGATGGTTCTCGCTCGTGTGTACAGTTCACCCACTACTTCGACCTCTTTTTCTACCACGATCATCACCGAATCCCATCCACATTAATGCATGGCAGTAATAGCAGTCAACCATCATGCTTTTTCATCATTACAAGTCAAAATAATAGATATTAAATGATTCAATGGGTTAGTCCAATAAACCGACCCGGTCTTATAGGGTTAAATAGAAGTAATATGGTGACTAAACCCAATGACTTTCAAGGTTCAATAATGAAGGCCTAATGGATTAATTTAATAAGTAAGTCCAACTTACTACCTACCAAGTTAGAGAAAAAAATATCGCACCCAACAATATTAATTTATTTTTAGCCAAAATTTCTACTTATTAAATGTAATTTTAAATAGTATAATATTGAAACAGCAAATATACTAATTTTGGAATAAAGGAAATGTAAAAGAATTATAACTGAATTTAGGAACAATCATGTGGTCTTATTTTAGTATTAGCTTCAATTAGTTGATAAATAAGAAATTGAAAATTAAACAGTCCTAGCTAAATCGACTCTAAAAATAAATTTTGCATTATATTATATCATTATAATTATTATTATCAATGAAAAATATGTGGAATAATATTTTTTTTCTCAGAATATTTTTTTTGGGAAAAAGATTGAGCAATAATAATTTTAATTGATAATAAATAAATTCAAATTTTATCTTCGATTTTGCGATGGCGACCTCGAGAAAGTAAGCAATCTGCTTTAACATATTTTTGAAAATAAAAATATAGGAGAGTATGTTAAAATATTAAAAATAAACTTGAAAATATCGGTTTAATTCTTTTACTGTATTACAGAAGTGGTTAGTATAAAATTTATTTTGAAATAAATTGATCAATTCATTAATAAGTTATTGACATGTAAGCCGAAGTTATATGTCTGTCAATATCATATTCGATAATCGGAACTTATCAAAAAAATAAAAAAATAAGTTCATACTAAGTGGATCCCTCTGTTGCTGCTTTACTGCAACTCAATCTCAAAGACAAAATCGCCTGTTTTACGTTGATATTTCTAATTGGACATTCTTACATCTTAACCGTTGAATCAGAATAAAACAAAGGTCAATTTTTTCGTGCCATCAAAATCAACAATCCTATAGGCTATAGAGTATAGACCAGCTAAAAAGTTGTATCCTTTTCCACAAACGAGAAGGGAAAGGAAAACAGAGTGGTCGGCAAGTAGCTATCATTCTTCATTTTCTTCTTCACGATTGGACTTCTCAAATCAAGGTACGATCTCTCTCTCACTCAAGTAAAATTCACCAATTTTGCTTACTTGTAATCTAGTCTCCGTCTTATTTTTCGATCTTGATCATCAACTTACCCTATAAAAATTCAATCTTCCACCATTATCCACTACCTCCGGAATCAAATTCTAGGGTTTCTGCTTTATAACAAACAAGACCTAGCGTTTTAGTGCCTGTCCAATTTTTGTGCGTAACATATTTTTTCACGGTGCGTTCAATTGATTGGTTACAGTAGGTTGTTTTTGTGTGTGTTTAAATTATAAATATATATAATGGCGACCGCCGGTGACGAAGACAAGGACGCCGTATTGAGCGATGTCGAAGAGGAAGATCTGGCGCCAATTGCTATTACGAGTACGTCACTGGAGGATGTGTCCGTGGAGAGGTTTCGAGAGGTTCTTGCGGAACTCGGTCGCGAGCAACAAGCGCGGGAGGCGGCGGAGAGTTCGAAATCCGATTTGCAAGTCTCTTTCAATCGACTGAAGATTTTAGCACACGAAGCAATTAAGAAACGAGATGAGAGTTTAAGGCAGAGAGAGGAAGCATTGCGAGAAAAGGAGGAAGCTTTAAGATCGAATGAGATGTTATCAGCTGAACTTTCTGAATCTGTTAGAGTAAAAGATGAGGTTTTGAAACAAAGAGATGAGTCTGTGGACCAGTTTGATGAAGCGGTAAAGGTCAAGGATTCGTTGAGATCGGAGATTGAAACTGCAGCTCAGATGTTAGTAACCGGAATTGATAAGATATCAGGAAAAGTTAGTAATTTTAAGAACTTCATGGCAGGAGGATTGCCTAGGTCTCAGAAGTACACGGGACTGCCAGCGGTTTCTTATGGAGTTATTAAGCGAACCAATGAGATTGTTGAAGAGCTTCTTAGACAGATTGATTCAACTGCAAAGTCTAGGGATGAGGCACGTGAACAAATGGAGCAGAGGAATTATGAGATTGCTATCGAAGTTTCAGAACTTGAGGCGACAATTGGAGGATTAAGAGAAGAGGTCTCAAAAAAGACGTGTGTTATCGAGAATTTGGAGAAATCTTTGGCTGAAAAGGAGGAGAGGATATCTGAAAGGGAAAGAGAGATGTTGGAGAAGAAAAATTTGGTGGACAACGAACTGTTGGGGTTGAGAACCGTAGTTAATGAGTATGAGGATAAGTTGAAGAATTTGGAATCTAAAATGGACTCACAAAGGCCGTTACTGTTTGATCAGTTGAACTATGTTGCAAAAATTCATGACCAGATTGATAATGTTATTAAGATAGTAGATGCTAATAATTTAGATCACTCACAGTTGTCCGAGTCCTTGTTTCTCCCTCAAGAAACAGATATGGAGGAGAATATACGTGCTTCCTTAGCAGGAATGGAATCAATACATGAATTAAGTAGAACAGTTGTTGAAAAGACAAGGGATTTAGTAGTGCAGAGGAATCATGAAGTGAAAAGACTAAACGAAACAGTGTCTCAACTAGTCAAGGAAAAAGAGCATATTGGGGCATTGTTAAGAAGTGCTTTATCAAGAAGAATGTCGGCAGATCTGTCATCCAAATCCAATGAACTTTTTAAAGTTGCAGAAAATGGATTAAAAGAGGCTGGTATAGATTATCAGTTTAGTAATCATCTTGGGGATGAAAAGTTACTGGCTTCAATATCGAAGGCAGGTGCTCTAGTGACAGAGGACGACGAAATATATACCTTGGTTAGTATGTCTTAGTTATGTATTGATCTTGACTTCTTTTGACCTTTTGGCTGGGGTATAATATCCTGCTGTATGCAGGCTGGTGCTTTGGAGAATATTATTAAGCAATCCCAGCTTGAGATAATTGAACTAAAGCATGCCGTTGACGAACTAAGGTACTTTCCTTTAAACCTATGTTGTAAGTGAAGCTGCCTTGACATACAAAGTTTCCTGGATTGATTGTGTTGTTAATTAATAATATAGAGTGATGAGATGGTTTCTTATGAAATAATAAACATATCAAAAGTAATTGAAACAGGAATATCTTCTAGAACTGTTCCTTTTGTTGTTGTCTTTGGAAAAAAAAAATCCTAAGAAGTAACAATAGAGGAAGTTGACTACTTATAGAGTAGTCCCAAAACACATTCTTGAAATAGAGTTATTAGCGATCTCCAAAAATAAAGGAGAAAAGATGATAATGTCTCGGTAAAATAATACTTCCACCAACTCAGTGGCAGAGTCAGAAATTTTTGTCAACGTGGGCGAATAATGCTATTATGTTCTCAAAATTATGGCTGGCAAAATTATATTTACACTTCTGTGCCATTTTTTAAGAAAATCAATACTTTTAATTCTACTAAAAAATATTCCTCAAATGTGTCAAGGAGGGCAATTCCTTGCAATGTGCTTCTGCCCCTGCATCAGCCTGTATCTTTTCAGATATTATGCTCGACCCATATATTGTAATGTACAGCAATTAGGTTGCATAGTTTTGTTCATTGAGGCTATGAACTATCGTACAATGTTACTGTGAGGCAGGAACTTTCAAGCTTGTTTAGTCTTCATTTAAAATTTAGTTTTGTTTATATCATCGACAGTTTGCAAACCTGTGAGACATTGGCTCTATAACCTAAGTTTGTTTACTACTTGACACTACTAGTGAGATCTTTACTTATTTTTTATTTTATTTTTCTTGAAAATCTCCATACTATCTGTGGTAACTAACATCAGTTGTTGTGTTCTGCATACTATTTTACTGAATTAAGGGCCGAGACAAGCTTTCTCAAACTGCATGTAGAAGCTCAAACCAATGAGCTCATCCAGAGGAAACAACACGTGGAGGAACTTGAAGAGAAAGAGAGAGTGGCAAATGAAAACGTAAGCTACTACATATTTCTTTATATTGTTTGTTCAATATGTCTTACTAAATTGGTGCTTTATAATTCCTCTTCTTCTTTTGGTTGCTGATTTAATTATGTTAAAATATGGTGGGATTAATATGTACTCCCTTGCTACTCATGAATTCATATAACTAACATCGTGTATTAATTACTTTCTCGTTTTAGGTTGAAGGGCTTATGATGGACATTTCTGCAGCTGAAGAAGAGATTGCAAGATGGAAAGTAGCTGCACAACAAGAAGCAGATGCAGGCAAAGCTGTTGAACAAGATTTTGTGGCACAGGTAAAACCTTTCTTCAAGGATTTTGAGTGTAGAATTTGGAAAACTATTTCTGGTGCTTTTACTCTTTTCATTATTTTGTCTGCTTCTTTTGTCAATTTGGTAAAACCAGAAGTATTTATTTAACTTCCCAGCTTGACCTTCCCAAAAGACAAATATATAGAAGTCATACAGAGACATTGATAATTAAAACAAACAGGTACAGCAACAGCTATCTATTGGGACACTTATTCATGGCCACCAGATTATATCATGATGCAGTTTGTACTGGCCCTACAAGAAAGCAATTTTAACTGAAAAATAATTACTATATTTTTTCATTACTGATTGTTTTCGTCACTTATTAATTTGAGCCATCAAATATGTTAAAACATTCATTTGCAAGTCTGGGACAGCTATCAAAGAACTTTCCTGATGCCTTGTTTTTTTCTTCTACTCTTTTAACTTGATCATGTACTTAAATACCTTTCAATGGGCTATAGCCTATACTATACCAATACAGTTCTTACATGGAAGTTTATAATGTACGTGTCCTATGTCTTTCACTTTCAAATTAACCTCCTCTTTTTTGCCATTCTTGCAGTTATCAGCTGTTCGCCAGGAACTTGAAGAGGCAAAGCAAGCAGTGGCTGAGTCTGAGAAAAAACTTATATTCAAAGAAGAAACAGCAAATGCTGCCATGGCAGCAAGAGATGCAGCTGAGAAATCATTGAGGTTGGCTGATTTGAGGACTTCTAGACTTAGGGATAAGGTAGAGGAGCTAAGTTATCGGCTTGAAGAGATTGATTCCCGGGAAACCTCGAGATCTGGTCAAAAGAGATCCAGATATGTATGTTGGCCATGGGAATGGCTTGGGTTGAACTTTGTAGGTTTTCACCAGACTGATACACAGCAAGAAAGTTCCAATGAAATGGAACTATCTGAGCCCCTTATTTAAGTATATTCTTTATCTGTCTTTATAAAGTCATTTCTCGACTCAGTTAAAAAAGAATGTATCTGTATATGATTTTTAATGACATAAAAGTTGAAAACACCTGAAAAAGATTATGGTAGTGTTTCTTATATCTTTACTTTTACTGATTAATTTCACCGCACAAAGGACTTCGTGTTGTTTATTCCTTTTATACAGTCTAGTTTGTATAATAGCCGGTCATGGTCCATGAATAGAGTATTGACGGTTATCATGAAGCTAACTACTGGTACAATGCTGAAATGTAGAGCGTGATCTGTGTCGATCAGTTACAGCATCTGAATGTATCATGAAAATATAACACCAATTAGAGTATTGACCATCTGAGTTGCGTTTAGCTATAATTATCTTTTCAGGAAATGGAAGATCCAAAATTACAAGATTCAGACCAAACAAAAAATGACAACGACCTTATTTCTAGATTAAACAAGAAATCTTGCTCCGAACGCTGGTGCTGTATCAGCGTTTTGTTCCACAAGTTTTTGCCACTAAAATCCCACTGGGAGGGTCGCTCATAACAATATTGCAACGACCATACAACCAATATGAATACCGAAGGATACTTCCCAAGGTAGATTTTGTTTTAAAAATGCCCTTGATCTCAAACTGAACTCGACCACTTTGGATCTGCTTCTTTAGATTTCGGCTATGTTGCGGTGAAAGCTTAACCTGGCTTGTTACCATATGAACATTTGTAAGTAAATACTGTGCCCTCATTACAGAGAAATGTTCGATGTACTTTGTGGCAATAGGGATTCCTTCATGGTAAAGATTGATGACAATGTAGTTGAAATTCACATTTACTTTCTTGTTTGGATTTGTGAAGTTGGCCATCAAAGTTACATCTGCGTTAAGGAGATAGCCCATGTCAAGGTATACTGCATTCAGGCTCGCTTCTGCCACATCAAACTTGGGACTTTTTGGATGAAAGACGAGATAAACTATGAGGACTATGAGGCCTCCCAGAATTATTACAATCCAGAAAAGTGCACAGACGATGCCAATACACCATGTAACAGGCTCAGTTTTACGAGGCTGTGGAATCCCTTCAAATGAGGATCGCTGCGGTGGCTGGACTGATTGATCCGAATGCATTGGCTGTTGGTGTGGTTGCGGCTGC
This sequence comes from Panax quinquefolius, assembly GCA_020205615.1. NCBI lineage: Eukaryota > Viridiplantae > Streptophyta > Magnoliopsida > Apiales > Araliaceae > Panax > Panax quinquefolius. The sequence continues at coordinate 124,045,847 of CM035159.1, read as the reverse complement.
GGTTGTGGTGTTGGCTGTGGTTGTAGGCCATGTTGAGGCTGTGGTTGTAGGCCATGTTGCGGCCTTACTCGTTTCTTTTGTTTCTGCCAGTGTGGCTGTGTAGGCAATTCGAGACTGAAATCGTGCTGCTGTGACTGGGGTGCCGGAGGTTGGTGCCGTGGTGGTTGCAGGGGCAGAAAATGAGGATTATTCTCACGTTGACGATACATGGGTATTTTTGGGGCTGGGAAGAAGCAAGCTCTTCCGGAAGATTGTATTTTGGTAAATACAGATGGGGAACGATAAGCTTTTTGGCTGTGTAGGAATGACTTCGTGAGAACTGCAAGTAGGACTCCCCGCGAGGCAAAGAATCAAGACATTGTTAAGACTAGAAGGCAAGTAACCTTCTTGATACCCGCCTTTTGTGGTGACATGTTATTGTGGCCCATAGTCACAAGAAGATACCTGGCTCATTAAAGACATGCTATTCGTTTTTGCTTATATTATACATCTATTTCTAGTCTGAAAGTTAAAACTTCCAACCCTTTCCACTAGAAATTCATGCCGCATGCAACTTTTGCATCACTTGTTTATCAAGGGTGAAACTTTAACACCATCAACTAATTGGAAGCCATCATAATAACATGGATCTTCACTTTCTACAAGTGCTTATTTATTTAACAATGCTAATTCTAAAAATAAGTCGGTTGTTAGATTTCGATTGACAAGTCAGTCGTTCCTTCAGATTAAATCCAAATTAAACCCGAGATAGTTGTATTTCCATACTAAATTCAACATAAAACACCCACTAGTAAATTCTATGGCTTTGAATAGTTAAACCTAACCCCAACAAATATAGTCACCACACACCTCGTCACTTCTGATGTCATGTTTACATTTAGGTTTCTCGTGCTCAGGGAACAGTCCCCTTGTGGCACTAGTGAAATCTATACATATCTTGATACCTAAAATCAATCATTTTCATTTGGTGAAATCTTCAAGACTGCGAACTGGGATTATTGTCCAGAAGAAATTCTTGGATGCTCCCTCTTGTAATGTTCCCAATCAACGTCGCCCATGCTGTGGGAGATTGACCCATTGTTGGAGATTTATATTAGTTCCCAAGTCTCAGCAAAATACAGAGCCATCTACAACTTTAATATCTCAAACAGGACAGATGCACAGTCAACAATAGATATTATTCTCATTTCCCCATAAAATCAACCTGCAAAGGCTGACCAAGTATTTAAGAACAGGAACTACAAGAACTAGTATGCGCACACACGCCAAAAAAAAAAGTCTAACACCAACACATCTTGTTACCCAGGAAATTGGTAAAACCTAAATATGGCCAGACAGCCAAGTTATAACAACTCAGCTGATGTGTTATCAACCTTTGAGTAACAAGATTGGTATCACATCATTCACTTAAGGTGAAGTGAAAAACAATAAAAAGAAGACTAATGCACCTTGATAGATATTCCATACCACTGTGTCAGACATTATCACGAGTATCCTTCCACAAGCATTCCTCAAAAACAGCAGCAATGTCCAATTCATTGAAAAACAAGCATAAGAAATCCTTGTGCGCACCTAACTAGAAGGAAGGAAGGAACAAAAGACAGTTAAAATAGGGGAAGGGAGAAAGAGAGATAGAGATATGGGGAGAGAGAGAGAGAGATTAAGAAATATCAATATTAAGTAAGGTCTCATCATGAACAAGACTAAAACATCACGTTAACAAGCAAGCAAACCTATTAAAGAGGGCTATATACTTCAATCTTCATTTAGAGCAATAATGTTTTAGGAGATCAAGACAGCCTTAGGAAATTTAAAAACAACAAATAGAACACATAAGATTAAACAACGGAGATCATCCCCACATATAACATTATCTAAAATTATCTGAGGCAAGGTTGAGTACAATAAGTAGCAGATCATTTCAAGTACAGTAGATGATTCAACAATATGACATTAAAATAGCATATACTTATATGCAAAAGATATATGAAATTACTATACAGTTTTATGGTTAATACACACAGTACAAAACAAACTTTCATTTATCTAAAAAAAAAAAATTTTTAAAAAGGAAAAAGAATAATTGGTGGATTGAAGTTTCATTTAAGAGGGAAAAAAATTGTGTTTGATCTTATGTACAATTGGAAGGAGGTAAAACGTATCTGAAATGTTGGGAATGTAGGAAACAAATATATACATTTCTAATTAATAAACACAGTACAATACAATACTTATCCAAAACCAAAAAGAAATATCAACGAATTGAAAGTTTATATATTTAGTCCTATATACGACTGAAAGAAGAAAGTTCAACGTGTCTGGTGTGTTGGGAATATTTGAATATTTGCGCTAGTGGAAAGACAACCATATTATCTACGGCCCAGTGTCACCTGCTTAGAATTTCCTAAGCCAATCGTGCGACCTTAGACAACCAACACTGCCTGAGTGTTGCTAAGTAAGCCTTGCTTGCCAAAAGAACACCAAGAGAACTGAAGCACACCAAGAAGAACAAGAGAATACTTGTAAGTAAAGAAGCTTTGTATTCACAAGAGAGCTTTTACAAGAGAACTAGAGAATGCTTGAGTTCTTGGATGGTTTAACCAAATGAAGGCCTCCCTATTTATACTAGCCCACCTCCTCAATGGACGGTAGAGATCATTTTATCTCTGATTTACAAGTGTACATCTAGAAAGATCTACACAAGATTCTAGATAAGCTTCTACATCTTTTACTACATTCAAGAGTATTCTATAATAGTAAAGAATACAAGAGGAAAGTGTGTAACATTTTAGAGGTTCCTCTATGTAAGCATCCTAATAAGCGGCTATATAAGCATCCAGTAAGCGCCAAGTAAGAATCCTACGTGCAGTAACCTCGAGATAATCAACCCTTTTCAAGTGGGTTGTGACACCAAGTTGAAGTTCTAGGTTGGGAATCACATGGTTATTTCCTCACTGAAGACCTGTTAGGAGTACACTAAAAATTTAGTAACTTTCAGTTCTTGACTTTTAGTTCAGAAAATCATGTTTCTTTAAGTAGCTGTACACAGCAAAGGAGCTGCCACTCAATCACTTCAATACGGAAAATGTGACATTCTTTGTAGAAGTAAGAACAAAGAAGCAAGTTTGATGTTGTTATAAATATGTTGAGCATTTGCTCATACTAACAGCTAATGGTTTTGCATGTGCTAGACATACCTTTACATCCTACTGTAGCTTTTCTTCAATCCAACTATTTATTATCTCAATCTCTTGCAGTTGCGTCATTGATTAGAGTGTGAAGTGGAATTTCACTAGACAAGAGACAAAACTAATGTACTTCCTCATCATAACACATGCAACATATTAAATAAGTCAACAATATATAAAATAGAAAATCTAATGTGCCACAACCTTGAGCTTCATATTTTATCATCAAACTATAAGTGTTGTAACTAAAAGCAATCCGACGGGAATAACTTAAATATTCATTCGAGAGCAACGGATCTTTATTTTCAATTAAGCACCAGTAAAGGCAGTAGTCAGTTTTAGGTCATAGAGTGTAATTTCAAAAAATGTTACACTTGCTTGATATCCAGAAGGATACCTACGGCTGTAAATGGTAACCGGAAAATTCGTATTCGTCCGCATCCGTATTCGAAAAAAAGCGGATATTATTCGTATTCGGAAAAAACGGATATATCCGTATTCGGTTTAAAGGTATCCGTAAATAAACGGATACGAATACGGATATAGGCGTATTCGTATTCGATTAACATCCGTCCGTAAATATATCCGGCGGATACGGATATCCGGATTCCGATATCTAGAATCCGTATCCGAATAACTTATATATATATATATATATATATATACACACACACACTTAATATTTACATTAATTAAGTTATTAATTAATGTAAATTATTAATTAATAATTTACCTATATAAGTTGTTAATAATTTAATATATATATATAATATATGTATTTATTAATAACTTACATTCATTGATTAATCACTTACATTTATTTATATAAGTTATTAATATATACGTGTGTGTATATATATATATATATATATATATATATATATTAATAAATCATAACTTAGATTCATTAATTAATCACTTTAACTTATATTCATTAATTAATAACTTACATATACATTTATATATATAAGTTATTATATATATACACATATATATTAATAACTTGCATTAATTAATTAATAACTTATACATATATATATATATATACAATATACACACACACATATATATTAATAACTTACATTCATTAATTAATCACTTACATTCATTTATATAAGCTATTAATATATATTTATATATATATATATATATACACACACGTTTAAGGACAACGGTCGAGAGGCGGGAGCAATGGACAATATAATTTTATTGTTAAAATGTGTTAGGTCTGAATTAATTTAAAATTAATCTAGAAGGGAGAGTTAAATAAATTAATTCACGTTTATGAATTTTTGGGTGGAGAGAGTATTTATCACTTTCATTTGCCTAATTATTTAGAAACTAGAAGTCCAAATATGTAAAATAAGTTCAATGTCAATTTTGAATCAAGTTAGATTAACTAGTTGTCACACATACATTATAACTCGCACTCTCCATAAATATAATGAAATCAAATAATTTCTTATAACCATGTAATTAATTTATTGAGGATAAATAATAAATAAATCTCCCATAAATATTACTATTCATTTATTAAATATTAATTTATTTCTCTTTTTTATTATTTAATAAAATTTGAAAGAATAATATTGAGATTTTAATTTCAATTTGATCCATCAAACAAAGTATCGGTTACATTATTGAATCTTTTTATTTTCACCCAAAACGTCAATTAGCATGTTCCTCCCTTTATGATTAGGATGTTTAATTAATATGTATGGTTTAAATATTAAATTGTGTTTAATTAATATGTATGATTTAAACTTTAATTTTTTTTTCGTAAATATTTTGAATGAATTTTATATTAGGTTACTGATAAACGAATTCGGATATTCGGATATCCGAATAATTTGTCTATTCGGATAAAATAAACGGTAACGGATATTATCCGTATTCGAATATTTTTCCGAATACCGGATACGGATAATATTTTTAAAATCCGCCGGATACCGGATACGGATACGGATAGCGAATTAGTTTTCCGGATACGGATACGGATATACCTGTATCCGTATCCGTTTAATACCGTTTACACCCCTAAGGATACCAAAATTACTACTAAGGAACTAACCAAGTCTAAGGGTAAAAAAAAACATACACACTCATAACTATCAGTTTCAATTACTTCCATAGCAAAATCAGTAAATAATAATAATATACCTTTCAAGTTTCAATCACAGAAACGTTCTACAATAGAACTCGACCATGCTTCGTGTCTCCTTGCCTTATCAAAAGACAGAAAATAAAGCAGCGGAGAAAGGGGAGAGGAGAGAGAAAAAATGAATCCTCAAACCTTAACCTCAAACATAATCATCATAGGAAGCATAATGAAGCAAAAAGGAAACCACAAATACCATACATGACCAGGAAATGTTTGCTGGAGTAACCACTTAGTTTCATCCTTGCACTACATTTGAAAAGAGTAGCATAAGTCAAGGATTTGCAGCCTACATACCATAGTTTCAGTAAATATTCAATCATCCTAATTAAGTTATAGAACTTTGATAAAAGATGAAATATGAAACCAGTCAGATTGGATATCCAATAGCTAGCAGAGAAGTATTAAGTATTATTCTGCAAGTTGTATTATACCTGATTCCCCTTTTCTGCAGGTAGCAATTTTCCAGGAGAAAAGAGTGGCTTCTAAAGCGTGCATTCCAAGAAAAGCAGGACTTATAGATAGCGCCTTCGTAGAAGTATATAAAGAACAAAATTACAAAATTCAGCCTGCAAAAGTTATGCCAGAAAGTTAGTCATTAACATATAGGATTAATATTATGTTTAATGAATTTCTTGTTTGGCCATTATAAAATTTAAAGATTATTGAGTAAAAAGTCTTATGTTTCCCTCCCCACGTGCAACTGATTCTTAATGCAGCAACCTCAAACTCTCTGCACCCATCTATTGCTGCATATATATAACAACAGTCACCCCTCCCCCCAACAAACACCCTCAAAGTAGGAGAGCATTGCACTATATATTTAAGATAGTGTTATAGGTATAGCCAAGCAGTCAAGCACGATAACTTGCGCATGTATACACAGTTCCATATAGATTGTAGAGAAGCAATAATATACAAACCATTTTTGTTACTTCAAGATGCATCTTTAGATAAAGCACTGATAAGAGTCTCAGAAACATCTCTCGAGAGAGTAAAACCCTTCTCCATCATCTGATCCCAGACTGTGCAAGCCAATGAAAGCTTCTTTTCCTGTACGAGCCCTTCAATTACCAATCTAAAAGTAATCTCATCCGGATGCGCTCCTTTAGTTTGCATCTCCTCATATAGAATCATAGCTTCACTTACTCTAGAAGCCCTGCAAAACCCACTGATAAGTGCATTGTATGATACAACGTCAGGAGTGATTCCCTGCTCTAACATATCACAAAAAATGCCCTGAGCCATCCCTATTCTCCCAATCTTACACATGTGATCGAAAATGATTGTATACATTACACGATCAAGTAACAAACCCAACCCTTTCATCTGGTCAAGAAGCTTTTTGGCTATATTAGGACTGCCTTCTCTAAGAAAAGCTTTAATAAGAATCGCAAATGTTACCACGTCGGGAGCAATCCCATTGCGGCCCATCTCCTCCAATAACTTATAAGCCTTCTTTGTACGGGAAGCCTTGCAGAGTGCAGTAATAATTGTGTTATACGATACAACATCTACCAAACCTTTCGCCTTCATTTTATTCACCATCAACATGTATGCCCTATCAACTCGATTAGCTTTGCAAAGGCCCTTAAGAAGTTGGTTGTAGCTATAGCTATCAGGATTCAGCCCACCTCTCTCCATTTTCTCCATCAACTTCTCCGCCTCTTCCAACATGAGCTCATTACAACAATAATTCAACAGCACATTGTAAGTAACCAAATCCGGTTTACACCCATTTCTACTCATGAATGTTTTAATTGCCTGCGCTTTGTCAATCCGGCCAGCGCAACAAAACCCACTAATAAGCACATTGTAAATTGATGTGCTAAACTTAACTCGACCTTTCATGACTCCCAATGTAAGCTCGTAAGCTAAATCAACCTTCCCACCATCACATAAACCCAAAACAAGTGCCCTACAAGCCCTATCATCAGGAACAGTACCTTTCCCGAGCATTATTTGCCACATTCTAACAGCAGCATCAAGCCGTCTTGCCTTACACAACCCACTAATAACGATAGTGTAGCTCACCATATCAGGTTCTCTACCCTTTTCAGCCATTAGTTGCAATACCTCTAAAGCCATATCCACCAAATTTTCAGAACACAAAAGATACAAATATATGTTACAAGCCCACATATCCGGAACAGCTCCAAGTCTATCCATGTCTTTTAAAAGTTTCTGAATGATTTCAAAGTCTTTAAATTTGCACAAACCAGAGAGGAATCGCGAGTATGTAAATGAATTTAAAGAAAACCCTTTTGGGTTCATTGTATCATAATAATGTTCAGCTAAATCAAAGCGAGACTGACTAATTAATACGCCGATTATCCGATTGTAATCAATGCTGAAAACTCTGCAGCCTGATTGAGTCATTTCGTCGAACACTTGGACTGCTTGATCAATTAGACCACTTTTAACGTAGTTAGAAATTTTAGCACGATACGAAAGCCGCTGCCAGCCAAGAGCTCTATGCATATCAAATTGGTGGTCTCAAAATAGAATACATATCATCGATTTGTGAGCTCGAAACCTGAATGAAGCTCGAAATGAAGGTCTAAAGGTCAAATGGATTATAATGTGTGAACGCTAAACTAACAGCTATAGTGAAAAGTCAAGAGCGTAAACCTAAATTATGTATATGACAGAAGCATTCACATAGATGCAGAGAGAGACACAGAAACCTGTTTTTTCGGCGATGGAGGAGACGACGAAAGAGAAAAGTTGATGGACTCCGCGACCCAAATCCAGAGAAGCTTTCAAAGTCCTTGTAGATCTAATTATTAAGGGCTAAATGTCATTTAGCCACTAGTCGAAAAGTTATTCCAACTTTTAATTTTTTAAATTATCCCATTAAATTAATTATTATTTTAAAATTTAATCAATTTTGGCTTACGGCTGTTAAATTTTTTTTATATGGACACATGAAAAAAAAAATTTAAAACAAAATGACATGGCTTGTTCTTAATTTCTTTCTCTCTTCTCTCCCTTCTTCAAAATTTCAAACTGAATGATAGCTTTTCTGTAAGATCCCAATTTTATGAATAAAGATGAATTTTTCTCGAAATATATTTTTGAAAATTATGGTGTGAATTTGATATAATGTTATAGTTATGGGTAATATTTATAAATTTTGTAAAGTAAGAAAGTTGTTATAAAATATTCGATTGGTCGAGGAATATTCATTTTAACACGACGCAAGCATTGGTGGACCCCACAACGAAATTATTGTCGGAGTTAAAAAACAACATAAATATATTTTTATAAAATTAACGCCGAAAGTTTTACCGTTAAACTGTTAAGATATATGGTGGTAAAAGTACAGTAATACGTGTGGTTACATAGTAACACACAGTATTGATTATTGATGCTTACGTGAGAAGTCACTCACTTATACTCAATTATTGCTACAGTAATTGTTGCATAGTATCTCACATTATTAATTATATTATTGTCACAGTATCATCTGCACAATATTTTATATTATTAAATCAATAATTGAGATGACAAGTTATTCATATTATTATTTGCATAATTAACAATGTCTAAAAAGTTCTGTCGAGAAAAGGGGTTTGGTCACCTAATTGCGCGCCAAGCCGCCAATAGAGAGAAATCCTTATTGGAAAGCCCCCTCTTTTCTGGGAACGATCTGGTTGTTAATATTGCGAGTTATAATAATGATGAATAAATGTTGTTAAAAATATTGAGGGGATTTTTTTATGAAGTATTTGTTGAAAATTTTGATTATTATTGACCCCTAGTTACCCATTTTTCAAAATAATCGTTAGAAAATTATTCTGTATATATAATATGGTGGGGCCTACGTGTGATTGTGACATGTGGGTCACCGGGGAAAAAATAGGGGGATGTATGGGAATTAAAAATGGATGAAGTGTAATGGAGGGGGTATATATATATATATATATATATATATATATATATATAGAGAGAGAGAGAGAAAAAAGAAAGGAAAGAAATAGACTTTATCTTCTCACTTCGTGCTATCATCCCCTTTAGCGATGGATTCCGTGACGGTTTTGGTCATACAACAAGTCATCTATACTTTTAATGACGGACAACATATAGCGTCATAAAAGTATAGATTTATCATTGTCATGACCCAACCGTCACGTCACGTCCATCTGCTAAAGGTGGTGAAACAAGTGAGTAAAGATAAGGGTATCTACTTGATCCCGATCATATATATATATATATATATATATATATATTATAATAAGTTTTGTTTTTTATGAAAAATAGAATATATTATATTTTATTATGCATAATGTTTACATAGTGTCTGCATAGTAAGTGCATAGTATCAAATTAAAAAATCGAACGATTTTTTTCGGCATCCGTGTTGGTGCAACTGTGCGTCCGTGATTTTAATTGTGACGCCCCCAAAATAGGTATACATCACCCATCTTGAGTCGCCACATATATGGTACAAAATTCAAATACAACTTAATAATACAAATGTCGTGTAAAATACAACAAGACATAAACTGAGAATTTTAAAACGAATATTGTCTTCTAGACAGTATTCAACTCAAATGGAGTCCTCAATACATTTATTATCACACTATATTTTTATAGAATAGTGAGGACTACTAATCTTATCATCGGGAGATGGCTCACTCGCTTCTCCGACTAGTCCCGCTTACATTCTCATTTCGAAGAGGACAATGAAAGCAAAAGAGTGAGCTCAACTAGCCCAATAAGAAATATTATGACTAAGATAATGCAAAATAATTTATCGTTAGCCTTCAACAATGTTAAAGCGATAAAATATAACAAACATCAAGTTTAAGCTGCGGTGAACAAGCGAATCCATTAGAAGAGTCAAGTAGAGAATAAAATCTACTTTCTTCTATGATTTAAAAGGTTTTTCATCACTTTTATCATTTGAGGCTCAGATTAATAAATAATCCACATCATCCCTCAAGACTACGACAAGGATATTCATTTAGTATCACGACCATAAATTATCCATGCACTACGGGCCAAAGATATTCGCGTATTCATCAATGGTCATGATCATGCCAACAACTGTCCATTAATGCACTACGGGCCAATGATGACTTTTACCACATCATTTGTAACATTACGGTCATGATTATACCGAATAATCCTTGGTCATAATCATACCAAGTCCATCTATGCACTACAGGCCACAGATGACTTTCAACATAATATAAACATGAGGATGATAACAATGATATAAGAATTCAATAAAATAAGTTCAAGGATAAATTTTTAAAGATTTATAATTTAATTTATTCAGAAATTAATAACGTCCAAATTGTCAACATGATACTGCTTTGTGGAGTAAAATTCAAGAATAATATTGTACCAAAAATAATTTGGACCGAAAACGAATCAATTTTTATCATGAATAGTACCCTGGGTGAATAGTACTCAAGTGAATAGTACCCCGTGAATAGTACTTCAAAAATAGTAACCCCGTGAATAGTACTCCGACATGTAAAAGTTAAAACTTATCAAGAATGCTTAGAATAATATTTTCATGAAAAGATACTGGATGAAGCGCAAATATCAAGGATATTCTACTAATTTCATGGAGTATAGAAGCCAAAATTTTAACAAAACGAGTATAAAATTCAAAATCTGAAATGAAATAATATTACTTACATACTACAGAGTATGGAAGAAAATATTATTTCAAGTGAATATTGAACAAAAATAACATCCCTTACTTTGAAAAGAAGAGTATTCCAACTGGTATAGCGGAGATATTCTTGAAGAAAACTTTCACTATTTTCTACGCTCAAAGTTTTCTAAAACTCTAAAGAAATACGCTCAAGATTATAGAAGAAGAATTCTATGATTCTGGCGTGATTTTCAATTCTACCTTAAACGCCTATTTATAAGAAAATGCTAGAACGCTATAGGAGACTAAAATAATAAAATAAAAATAAAAATATTTTTTTACGCACATATATTTGAAAAAAAATCAGCCACCACAAGTGAGGCCCACTAAAATCAGCCACCTTTCCCAACAACCAAAAGTGGGACCCACCCATATTTTTAATAAAAATATTTTAATTTTTGAAACTTTAATAATTCATAATAAATATCCCTTTTATCAGAAAAATACAAATTTTATGTCCATTCCATACGAAATCGAATTCTCTACAACTTTGCAGAAGAAAGTTTTTTCAAATTCCAAACAGAAAATATCCGAATTCCATAAACGGATAATTTTCAACACCTCTTAAAATTCATAACTAATCATACGTTAATTTTTAACGGTTCAAAATTTATGGACATATACTCCACTTATATATGTATAACATATCCAAAAATCACAACGATCCAACGATCGGATTAAAATTATAACTCACGCAATAGAGCTTTAAGAACACCGATTTGATTTTTTAATACCTTTAATCCGACAAAATACTGATAAAATACCTCAACATTAATTCCTTCATTTATAACCACATAAAATAAATATTTTTCTATCCATCATTTATGTCCACGTAAAATAAATATTTCCTTATCATATAAATCAGTAATTAATTATTCACAAATAATATTACAGAATCACAATAATGACAACCAGACCGTTTTCAGGAAAGATGGGGCTTTTCAATAAGGATTTCTCTTTACTGGCGCGCAATTAGGTGACCAAACCTCTCCTTGACAGAACTTTTTAGACATTACCAATAATGATATCTAATAATATTATTCAAATAATATTAATTATTAATCTGATAATGAGAAATACTGTGCAGTGACAATTATTGAAATAATAATAATATAAACTATCAATGCAACAATTATTGAATTAATAAAATAAAATATTGAACAGTAATTACTATAACAATTATTGAGTAGTTCTTTCTTATGTAAGAATTAATAATTCAAAAATCTTGTGCATAATACAGGTAATCTTCATTGTCAACAACGGCAGACATCGTATTTTAACCACTGTGTATTCCAACGTTGTTAACTTGAGTAACAAGCTGCGTAAGTTATTTATAAAACTCAAACTTGTCGTTTTCTTCATCCGATAATTATTCTGTTATGGGGCCCACAAATGATTATACCATCGTACGAATATTCCCAATTAAAACGAATATTCCCTGACCAATCGAATATAATATAACAACTTGTTTACTTTACAAAATTTATAAATATTACCCACAACTATAACATTATATTAAATTCACTCCATAATATTTAAAAATGATATTTATAAAAAATTTATCTTTATTCATAAAAGTTGGGGTCTTACATTAATTTTCAAATAGTATCCTTCCATTCTCCTATAAATAAGATACTTAGTTTAGAATTGAAAATTACACCAGAATTAGAGAATTCTTCTTCTATAATATTGAGCATATTTTTTTCGAGTTTTATGAAGTTTTGAGCATAGAAAATAGTTCAAGTTTTCTTCAATAATATATCCGCTATACAAGTTGGAATACTCTCTTTTTTAAGATAAGGGATATTATTTTTGTTTAGTATTAGTAAGAAATAATATTTTCTGAAATATCTGAAATACATTAGATGAGCAATGGGAAAATTATGATACAGAGGATATAACCGGGAAGGTACAATCCGAAAAGAAAGCAAGGTATTCTCATTTCTTCGAACTATCAGGTACGTAAATTTCGAGGGCAAAATTTCATAAGGAGAGGAGATTGTGAGACCCCGAATTTTATGAAATGAAAGTATTCAATTTTTTTATAATTATTCTATTTAGTAAATGGTTAAATTGATAAAGGTTAAAGTTAAGGGTGATATGTGAAAATTTTGCAAAGTAAGCAAGTTGTTATAAAATAATCGGTGGTAAAATACGCGTGGTTGCATAGTAGCACACGCTATTGATTATTGATGCTTATTTGAGAAGTCACTCAGTTATACTCAATTATTGCTACACGATAATTCTTTGCGATCATATCTCTCATATTATTGATTCAATTATTGTCACAGTATCTTCTATATAATATGTTATATTATTAAATCAATAATTGAGACGACAAAGTTATTCATATGATTAAATTGCAATATTTATAATGTCTAGAAGTTCTGTCAAGGAGAGGTTTGGTCACCTAATTGCGCGTCAATAGGGAGAAATCCTTATTGGAAAGCCCCCTCTTTTCTGGGAACAACCTGGTTGTTAAATATTGTGAGTTATAATATTAATGATGAATAAGCTCGTGTTGATTAAAGATGAATTTAATAGTTTCATGGTGTTGGGATTATTTGTGTTAGTAGAAATCGACATCGATTCGATGATAATTGATGTCTGGGGGTTATATTGTTCAATCGGGTATTCAGGACACTTTTCGTGTCGAAATACTATTCACGAGTTACTATTCATAAGTTACTATTCACGAGTTACTATTCATGAGTTACTATTCATGAGTTACTATTCACGAGTTACTATTCACGAGTTACTATGTAAAATCTCAAATTTTACGAATAAAGATTTAAATTCCTCAAAAAAAATTTTGAATATTATGGTGTGGATTTAATATAATGTTATAGTTGTGGGTAATATTTATAAATTTTGCAAAGTATGCAAGTTATTATATTATATTCGATTGGTCGAGGAATATTCTTTGTGTCGGAGAATATTCGTACGACGACACAATCATTGGTGGACCCCACAACAGAATTATTGTCGGATTGAGAAAATGACAAAAATATTTTTATGAAAATAACGGCGGAAGTTTCACTGTTAATCATTGTTGAACTACTTCATTAGTAAAAAAGTACAATAATACGCGTGGTTGCATAATAGCACACGCAGTATTGATTATTGATGCTTATGTGAGAAGTCACTTTCGGTTTGATTCAATTATTATCGATATTTTATATGTTGTTAAATCAATAATTGAGATGCGAAGTTGTTAATATTATTATTTGCATTATTAACGATGTTCAGAAGTTACGCAAAAGAGAGGTGCGGTCACCTAATCGCTAGGCTACTAATAAGGAGAAATCCTTATTGGAAAGCCCCTCTTTCTTTCCAGGAGCGACACGGTCGATTAATAGTGTGAATAATAATAATGATGATGAAGTTTTATTTTATTCGTATTATTAACGTAATAAAGCAGAAAAACTTTTTATATAAAATGAATACTTTTATAAAGTTATTCGTTTTATTAGGCTAATAGTAAAATATTTTTATATAAAAGCAGAATACTTTATAAAGTTATCTATTTTATTAGACAATAATTAGAATATATTATATTTTATTATGCATAGTGTTTGCATATAGTGCTGCGATATAGTGTTTGCATAGTAAAATCTTTTTAAAAGTTATTCATTTTATTAGATTATAAATAAAATATATTATATTTTATTTAAAAGATTTTACTTTAAATATGGATCGTCCGACTAAAAGTAAATCAATACGGATCGTTCATGGATTGGTTCTTATTCATTCCATTCTTCTATAAATAGAAGCTCATTCCTTCATTATTTCTTACGAATTCACTTTGAAACTCTAGAGAGAAACTATAAAGAGAAGAAGAAAAGTATTCGCTACTTCACTCACTCCGATATCAAGTTTCTTTTACGGTAAGGGTATTATTATTTTTATATTCATGAAGAGAACTTCGTTATTCCATTCTTTATTATTCTCATTGGAATAACTTGTGTATACGCTATGCTCTACCTATACTTGGTGATTTACATGTTGTTATTTCATTCATTATTATTCATTGGAATAACTTTGTATATATATGTTTGCCTTTATACTTGGTGAAATTCTTATGTTATTCCATTCTTTATTATTACGTTGGAATATCATGTATGCATGCGTTTTACGTCGGACTTGGTTAAAATCTTTATTATTATATTGGAATATCCTATTTTGCGTTTTACAACGGACTGGTTAAAAGTCTTTATTATTCATTGGAATATCTCACATACGTGCATGCGTTTTATCTTGGGACCTGGTTAAAATCTTTATTATTACATTGGAATATCCCATACTATGCGTTTCTGTGGGACTGGTTCCGTTATTTATTATTACATTGGAATAACTCATACATCATCTGAAGTACCGCGTGCATGGTGATTTCATTGTTATTCCATTCTTTATTATTACATTGGAATATCCGATTCGGTCGTATTACACGCTTCAATTCGTTCCGTTATTTATTATTTTGTTGGAATAATGCATACATGCAAGTACCGCATGCATGGTGATTTCTTTTGTTATTCCATTCTTTATTATACTCGGTTGATTAAAGTTTTGACTTCTATACTCCATGAAATTAGTGGAATATCCTTGATATTTGCGCTTCATCCAAAGATTTTTCATGGAAATATTTTTACGAGCATTCTTGAATTTTCTTGTACAAAGAAGTATCATGTTGACAATTTGGACGTTATTAGTTCTGAATAATTTAATTCTTGAACTTGTTTTATTGAATTCTTATATCATTGTCATCATCATCCTCATGTTTATATTTTTTGTTGAAAGTCAATCAGCTTTTGAAGTGCATAGATGAACTTGGTATGATGATTGACACTGTGAGGATTATTCGGTATAATCATGGTAGTAATGTTACAAATGATGTGGAAAAAGTCCTCATTGTCCCATAGTGCATTCATGGACGGTTTTTGGTATGATTATGGCTATGGATTCTCTTGCCAAGAGGAGCAAAGATGAATTATTTTATGGCATGATCAGATAGTTGATGAAAAAATACGATTATCTTTGGTAGTAGTGCATGGATAATTCGTGGTCGTGATACTAAATAATATCATTGGCTGTAATGCAGGGATGATTTGATGATGTGGATTATTTATTGTCGAGTCTCAAATGATAAAAGTGATGAAAAACTTTTAAATCATAAAAGATAGTAGATTTTATTCTCTACTTGACTCTTTTAATGGATTGCTTGTTCCGCCACTGATTAAACTTGATGTCTATTGTATTTTATCGGTTTAACATTGTTAAAGACTAATGATAATTTATTACGCATTATCTTAGTCATAATATTTCTTACTGGGCTAGTTGAGCTCACCCTTTCCTTCATTGTTCTCTTCAGGAAATGAGAATATAGCTGGGATGAGTCGGGGAACGGAGTGACGGTCCAGATGATAGTATTAGTAGTCCTCACTATTCTGTTAAATAGTGTGTTAATAAAAGTAATGAGGACTTATTCTGAGAGTGGATATTATCTAGAAGACAATGTTTGTATTAAAACTCACAGCTCTCTTGTTGTATATTTAAGATTGTATTTTTATTATGTACCATATATTTGGCGACTCAGAATAGGTGATGTATACCCATTTTTGGGGGCGTCACAGTTGGTATCAAAGCTTAGGGATATGATCCCTGACTGAGATGTGAGATAAGAACTAGGAGGGGAGAGACGGGGAATTCCTTCGCTAGTATGACCTACCTAAGTTTATTTGGTATTTAATTGGTCGGTTAGAGTATAGGGATAATATGTGATATGTTAATTAACCCTTGTTTTATGGCAGTGTTTGAAAATGGCATTCGAGAATGTTGAGAACATCAATGGTGCACAGGAGACCGTTGAGTCTCCACAGATCAATAACCAGGACAATGTGCATTAGGAAGGCGATAATCCTCATGCAAACAACAACACTGACCAAATGATGAACGATGGAATGTTCCGAGGCTTCATGTAATTCATGCAACAACAGGTAAGAGAGACTCATGTTCAAAATATAGGTGGAAATAATGGCAACCCACGGTCAGTCACCGCTAAGCAGTTCAAGGGGCTGGGACCACCAGTGTTTTTGGGAAAGCCAGAACCACTTAAGGCGGAGACATGGTTAAAGCAGATCACCAAGATTCTTGATGTCTTGTGATGCTTAGAGGAGCAAAAGGTTTCATTTGCCACCTTTATGTTGCGTGAAGAGGCAGATTACTGGTGGGAATCTGTAAAACGTACCCAAACTGACACACTCAAGATGTCTCGGGAGAAGTTCCAAGAGCTGTTCAACGACAAGTACTTTTCCGAAAGTATTCGTCACATGAAGGAGGTGGAGTTCATCAACCTGGAGCAAAACAATATGACCGTGTCGCAAGATGACGAGGCTAAGTTTGCCGAAGTTATCTCGGTTACAGATCCCATTTGGTCGATAATGAGGAGCGAATGACGCGAATGTTTCTAAGAGGTTTGAAACCCAATATACGCCAATACCTCATTTCTCACAAACTTTGTTTATATTCGGATGTTGTGAGCAGGGGCTCGATTATTGGGCGCGATAATGAGTCAAAGACAAACCAAAAGGCAACGACCAACAACACGATAATAATCGTACCGGTGACAACGGTCATCGAAAAAATGATAACCATCGTGAGGGAAATTATCATGCCATGAATGGTAACCACTTCGGTGGTAATCATGGCCAAGATAATAGAAGTGAAAATTTCAAGAAGAGAAGGTTTAATAATGATGGAAAGACAGCAGCATCAGCACCCGTTTCAAAGGAAGAAGAACGACCACCGGTCGTATGTTTCAAATGCGGACAAGAGGGACACATCCGTCCAAACTGTATGCAGCAATCCAAAGCGTGTTTTAATTGCGGATGAGAAGGTCACTTAGCTCGATTTTGTCGTATGGTGAAGTCAAGTCTAGCTGGGATGGTGATGCCAAAGGATGTCCTAGACAAGCCAAAGCCGGTAGTTTAAGAGAGAGTGTTTTTTTTTCGTGACGAGGAACCTGAATAAAATTATCACGGGTAAGTTAATCATAAACTCTTGCGAAGTCTATACCATGTTAGAATATCGGTTCTACTCACTCTTTCATTCCACTTAGTTGTGTTCAATGTTTGAATTTAACTCTGGAGAAGTTAGACTTTGATTTATCTGTTGAAACTCAGTTGGGAGAAACCTTCGTTACCTCCACTATTTATAAATCTTGTTTGATTCAAATCAACACTTTCACGTTACCTGTCGATCTTATCTCTTTAAAAATACTTGCCTTTGATGTGATTTTAGGAATCGATTGGTTAACTACTCATCATGCTTTTAATAAGGTTGTTAGCTTTCATATTCCTAACCAACCTATTATGCGAATTCAAGCAACCAAACCACTAAAATCAATCATTGTCATATCAAGCCATAAGTAAAGAGCCCCGGTCCTTTCGTTGTTGAATTCCTTGTGTGGAATGCACCGAAGCAGACTATCCGTAGGGGACGTCATGAATAACGGTGGCAAGTTGATAGGTATCAATGTGACGTGCTATCCAAGTCTTGGATGAGGGTCACAGTTTTGAATGATATTTCTATCGTTAATAAATTTCTTGACGTATTTCTGAAGACTTCTTGGCGTACCCAGAGCGTGAAATCAAATTTTGTACTGACCCCAGTACAAAACCCCATTTCTAAAACCCTTAAATATTTCTTCAACTAAAACGAACGTAACATGCGCCAAAGACGTTGACTCGAGCTGTTGAAGATTACGATCGTACCATTCAATACCATCGTAGAAAAGCGAACGTGGTAGCTGACGCATTGAGTAGAAGATCGTATGCGTTTATGAGTGTGAATATACAAACCCACGTGAAGACAAAGAATATACGATTAGAATCGACTTTAATCGATAAAGTTAAAGACGCTCAAGCTACATACTCAGAGTTGATAAATGTGAAGAAGAAGGTTCAAGAGGGCGCTATTCTAGAAGCAAGAATCGACGAAGAGAGGAAATCTCAACCCACGATTTTGTTGGCCCATTTGAAATCCTCGATCGAGTAGGAACTGTGGCCTATAAACTCGTTTTACCGCCAAGTATGTCGCGTGTTCATAACATTTTTCACATATCGATGTTACGTAAATATGTGGATGACCCGAACCACATTATTGATTTAGAACCGGACGAGATAGCGGATAATTTAACATATGAAGATGTACCTGTTAAAATCCTGGATTATATTCTACGCTTAAAGGTTATACCTCAAGAGTTAGAATCGGACGAAGTGTCCTCATCTGTTCGGCATACCAGATACGTACGTAAATTTCAAGGGCGAAATTTCATAAGGAGAGGAGATTGTAAAATCCCAAATTTTATGAATAAAGATTAAAATTCCTCGATTTTTTTGTTGAATATTATGGTGTGGATTTAATATAATGTTATAGTTGTGGGTAATATTTATAAATTTTGCAAAGTATACAAGTTGTTATATTATATTCGATTGGTCGAGGAATATTCTTTGTGTCGGGGAATATTCATACGACGGCACAATCATTGGTGGACCCCACAACGGAATTATTGTCGGATTAAGAAAATAACAAAAATATTTTTATGAAAATAACGGCAGAAGTTTACAGTTAATACTGTTGAACTACTCGGTAGTAAAAGTACAATAATACGCGTGGTTGCATAGTAGCACAAGGTATTGATTATTAATGCTTATGTGAGAAGTCATTCAGTTTGATTCAATTATTGTCGATATTTTATATGTTATTAAATCAATAATTGAGATGACGAAGTTGTTAATATTATTATTTGCATTATTAACGATATGTCTGTAAGTTACGCGCCAAAGAGAGGTTTGGTCACCTAATCGCACGCCTAATAGGGAGAAATCCTTATTGGAAAGCCCCTCTTTCCAGGAACGACACGGTCGATTAATAGTGTGAATAATAATAATGATGATGAAGTTTTGTTTTATTCAGTATTATTAAGGTAATAAAAGCAGAAAAACTTTTTTATATAAAGCGTAATACTTTTATAAAGTTATTCGTTTTATTAAAGCTAATAGTAAAATATTTTTTATATAAAATGTAATACTTTTATAAAGTTATCATTTTATTAGACAATAATTAGAATATATTATATTTTATTATGCATAGTATTTGCATAGTAAAATCTTTTTAAAAGTTATTCGTTTTATTAGATTATAAATAAAATATATTATATTTTATTTAAAAGATTTTAACTTTAAATATGGACCATCCGATTAAAGTAATCAATCTGGACCGTTCATGGATTGGTTATTATTCATTCCATTCTTCTATAAATAGAAGCTCATTCCTTCATTATTTCTTACGAATTCATCTTGAAAACTCAGAGAGAGAAACTATAGAGAGAAAGAAGAAAAGTATTCTCGCTACTTCACTACTCTAGATATCAAGTTTCTTTTTACTAGTAAGGGTATTATTTTTTTATATTCATGAAGAGAACTTCATTATTCCATTCTTTATTATTCATTGGAATAACTTTTATACGCCATTTCACCCTATACTTGGTGATTTCATTGTTATTTCATTCTTTATTATTCATTGGAATAACTCAGATACTGTGAGCTACCATATACTTGGTGAAATTCTTACGTTATTCTATTCTTTATTATTCCGTTGGAATATCATGTATGCGTGCGTTTTACGTCGGACTGGTTAAAATCTTTATTATTATGTTGGAATATCCTGTTTATGCGCTTTTCTGTGGGACCGGTTCCGTCTTTATTATTCTCATTGGAATATCCATGCATCGCGCATTTTATGGGACTGGTTTCATTTTTTATTATTCATTGGAATATCACATGCATGCGTTTTACTGTTTGGACCGGGTTCCGATTATTTATTATTCATTGGAATAACTCATGGCGCAATCACCGCATGCATGGTGATTTCTGTTGTTATTCCATTCTTTATTATTACATTGGAATATCCCGCCGGTGCGTATTATGCCGACACGGTTCTCGTTATTTATTATTCGTTGGAATAATGCATACATCGCAAGTACCGCATGCATGGTGATTTCTTTTGTTATTCCATTCTTTATTATACTCAGTTGATTAAAGTTTTGACTTCTATACTCCATGAAATTAGTGGAATATCCTTGATATTTGCGCTTCATCCAGTATTTTTTCATGAAAATATTTTTCTGAGCATTCTTGAATTTTACTCTACAAAGAAGTATCATTTTGACAATTTAGATGTTATTAGTTCCTGAATAATTTAATTCTTGAACTTGTTTTATTGAATTCTTATATCATTGTCATCATTCTCATGTTTATATTTTGTTGAAAGTCATCTGTGGCCTGTAGTGCATAGATAAAAGTCATCTGTATCCAGCTTTATTCTAAGGTAAGGGATATTATTTGTTGTACTCGTAAGGGGTATTATTTTTTCATATTCATGAAGAGATCTTCTGTTATTCCATTCCTTATTATTATGTTGGAATAACCTGTCTATGCGAAGTACTGCATACATGGTGAAATTCTTCTATTATTCCATTCTTTATTATTATGTTGGAATAACCTGTCTATGCGAAGTACTGCATACATGGTGAAATTCTTCTATTATTACATTCCTTATTATTATGTTGGAATAACCTGTCTATGAGAAGTAACGCATACATGGTGAAATTCTTCTATTATTCCATTCTTTATTATTACATTGGAATATCCCGCTTGGGTGAATTTACTTTGACACGGTTCCGTTATTTATTATTCCGCGTAATATCTTGTCTCGTGTATTTACGTCGGACTGGTTCCATTTTTTATTATTAGTATTTATTATTACGTCGAATATCCTCGTCTGCGCGCGTTCTGTGGGATCTAGTTCCATTATTTATTATTCTGTTGGGAATAACTTATCTGTGCGGTCTCTATCGCATGCATGATGAATCCTTCTATTATTCCATTCTTTATTATTCTGTTGGAATAACCTGTCTATGTGGATTACCACATGCATGGTGAATGATCCTTTGTATTCATTCCTTATTAAATTATGGAAATGATCTGTATACGTGGATTACCGCATGGCGGGTGAAAATCTATTTGCAGTTTCATATATTCTTTATTATACTCAGTTGGTTAAAGTTTTAACTTCTATACTCCATGAAATTTATGGAATATCCTTGATATTTGCGCTTCATCTAGTATCTTTTCATGGAAATATTCTTCTGAGCATTCTTGAATTTTACTCTACAAAGAAGTATCATGTTGACAATTTGGACATTATTGAGTGCAGGATAAATTAACTTATAAATCTTTAAAATTTATTCTTGAACTTATTTTATTGAATTATTATGTCATTGTCATGATGAGTTATGTTGGTTATTATGTGAAAACATGAAAGTTTCTTAGAAATCATAAAGAGTTGAAAATCAGATTTTGTTGAAAATAGAACATGAATTTCAATTGACCATATCTCTTATTATATTTTGAATTTTTGAGTGTGGTCAAGTACTAGAGTTAGATATATGAGTTATATATCTTATCCAAGTGGAATCACTAGAAAAAGGTGTTGTAGATTTTCGCGTGGACTAATTTTAGCAAAGGAGTCAAAAGCTGGAAATTACCAAATGCCATCGTCTGTCCGATTTTTAGAAGAAATTTGTTTGACCACTTAATTTGTGAGAAAAATTCTGGCCTTTTGAGACATGAAAGTATATGGTATAGGGTACCTCCTTTCCAAAAATGAGCTCATTCCGACTTAAAATGAGCAAGTTATGACCATTTCAATATTTAGGTTTTTTCAATAAAAAATGCTATAACCGGAGTTCTATAACTCCGATGACCATAAAATTTAAACTGGAAGCTCACGTTAACATGTGTAAGATTCTACCATGATTTGGGAATTTTTGGAGTTAAACTTGAGGTAGCTAATTTCTTAAGGAATTAATTAGAAATTGATTTTTGAAAAATAGTAAATGAATTTTAAAAATTCTGAGAAAAATATATGTTCATTATGGGACTATATTATGCTAAATCCCAGAAAAGAAATATTTTTGGAACTAATTTGGTATTTTTCATGAAAATGGTTTAGTTACGAACATATGAGTTAAATATGTTATGTGAAGTATAAAAACTGGTAAGTAGGATTTTATGGCTTGGAAATCCTATATAAGGTATATGCATATTGTTGATGAGTGATTTGATCATTGGTAATGAAATCTTATGAGTATGTCATTTTTGAATGATTAAATGCATTATTTAGTAAAGTGTAAACAATTGAAATAAAATGTTTATAAGTTTAAGAAGTGATTAAAATATTATTATGATATTAACAATATTAGATTATGAATTTATTATGTGATTGATAATATTTGGATAAATTTAAAATCTTTAATATTTATCCTTGTTTTCTTTTGATTAATGTTTATATCATTGTCATCATTCTCATGTTTATATTGTGATTAAAGTCATCTTTGACTTACGTGCATAGATGGACTTGGTATGATTATGACCAGGGATTATTCGGTATAGTCATGACCGTAATATGACAAATGATGTGGTAAAAGTCCTCATTGGCACGTAGTTCATTGATGGATGATTGTTGGTGTGATTATAACTGTGGATTATTCCAGTATAATCATGACTATTGATGATTACATGAATATCCTCGCCGATGAGGATGATTCGATGATGTAGATTATTTATTGTCGAGTCAGTCGATATAAAATATTGATTATACACTTTTAATTCGTAGAAGATAGAGATATCATGCTCTACTTGATTTTGCTTTATAATACAGGTTGTATGTCTTTGGCCCGTAGAGCAAAAGATGAATTGTTAATAAATATCTTTGGCCCGTAATGCAAAGATGAATTTATTAGCATGATTACGAACAAGAATTTTGATTTGGTATAACCATGATTTTTGATATTTTAGGTGAAGATAGGTGATGAAAATTATCTTCATCCTGGGTGCGAAGAGGAATTTAGAATCACAATAACTTGAACAGAAATTGTTGGTTGATGTTACAGGGATAAAACATTATTGGTGGATTTTTAACATGGAGGAGATAATAGACCTGATGGTCTATTTGACTCTTCTAATGGATTGCTCGTTCCGCTGCAACTATGGTTGAAAAGTTTTATCATCTACCATATGTTCTAAATCTTTGATTTATTACTGATGAATGCTATTGATAATTTAATTATCTTTAGTCATGATATTCTTTACTGGACTAGTTGTGCTCACCCTTTTGTTTCACAATTCCTTTCAAGTAATAAGAGTGTAGCTGGGTCGAACGGGGATAACAGGGAAATAGTGAGATGGTCCGAGACTGTTGGAGTGTGACGCCCCCAAAATAGGTCCATTCCATCCAACCCATTCTGAGTCGCCAAATACATGGTACAGAAATAACTACAACTTTATTAATACATTTGTCGTGCAAAATACGACAACATATATACTGTGAGTTTAAATACAATTATTGTCTTCTAGACAATATACATACCCAAATAAATCCCCATCATAATTATTGATACATTATTTTACAAAAAAGGTGAGGACTACTAAACAACTCTTTCTAGAATCCTTCATTCCATACCCCGACTAGTACTCGCTACATTCTCGCCTCCTGAGAAGAAAAATGGAACAACAAGGAAAAGGGTGAGCTCAACTAGCCCAGTAAAGAATATTATGACTAAGATAATATAAAACAAATTATCGTTAGTCTCCAACAGGGAAAAATCTAATAGAATACAATAAACAACCAGTTTTAAATCAATCTTCGCAGAGGAAATAATAATTCATTAGAAGAGTTAAGTAGAGAATGCAAACTACTATCTTCTATATATGAATTTAAAAGTCCATCATCGATATTTTATCCTCGTAACATCAATCAATATATATCCGAATCAAATATTCATCTTTGCACTACACAGCCAAAGATATTCATCATTGGTCATGTTCATCTAAACACTGCTCATCTTTGCACTCTGGCCAAAGATATTAAATAATCGGTCATGTTCATCTCAACACTGCTCATCTTTGCACTACTGCCAAAGATATTCATCAAGAAATCATTCATCTTTGCACTGAAGCCAAAGATATTCAAGAATATCATCATTTAGGACCGAGGATGATGAAAAATATTTTAAAGGAAACGAATCCAGTGAAACAAAAGAACAAATATTAAGGATTTGTATTTTAAACAATCCAAGTTCAAAAATACTTCATAAGTAATCAGAGTGGGGTAAAATTCAAGAATGATCAAAACATGGATACAATCAAAGCTAGTATCCAGAATAGATATTTTGGAGAAAAAGAAGAAATTTCATTTTTCTATTGAATAAGGTCAGATATCGTGAATAAGGTCGATAATACGTGAATAGTAACTCCAACACCAAAAGATAGGAATTTCACAAAAAACATCATCACGCTTCGTGAATAGTACTCGTGAATAGTAACTCAACTCATGAATAGTAATTCGTGAATAGTAACTCATGAATAGTAACTCGTGAATAGTAACCCCGACATGAAAAAGTTCTAAATTTGATAAAAATTTCCAACCAATATTTCGATATAATGATATTGAAGAAATAATATCATTTTCGAATAAAATAACATCCCTTACCTCGAAAGACAGTACTTCTAGTTGAAATACCGGATATAGACTATGACTTGAACTTGCACCGTATAGCTGTGACGCCCCCAAAATATGTATACATCACCCATTCTGAGTTGTCAATACATGGTACAGAAACAACTACAACTTTATTATTATAACAGTAAAACTGTGAGTTTGAATACAAATATTATCTTCTAGACAATATCTATACTCAAATAAATCTTCATCACATTTATTGATACATTATTTTACAAAAATGGTGAGGACTACTAAACAAATCTCTCTCTAGAACCTTCATTCCATACCCCCCCACTCGTACTATTTATATTCTCGCCTCCGAGAAGAAAAAATGGAACAAAAAGGAAAAGGGTGAGCTCAACTAGCCCAGTAAAGAATATTATGACTAAGATAATATACAACTAATTATCATTAGTCTTCAACAGGGAAAAAAATCTAATAGAATACAATAGACAACAAGTTTTAAATCAATATTCGCAGCAAAAATAATAATTCATTAGAAGAGTTAAGTAGAGAATGCAAACTACTATCTTCTATGTATGAATTTAAAAGTTCATCGTCTATCTTTTATCCCTGTAACATCAATCAATATACATCTGGAATCAAATATTCATCTTTGCACACTAAAGCCAAAGATATTCATCATTGGTCATGTTCATCTAAAACACTGTTTATCTTTGCACTACTAGCCAAAGATATTCATCGAAATCATTCATCTTTGCACTACAGCCAAAAATATTCAATAATATCATCATTTAAGACCGAGGATGATGAAAATATTTTTAAAAGAACGAATCCGGTGAAACAAAATGACAAGGATTAAGGATTAAGGATTCGTGACTTTGTTTTATCCATGTCCAAAAATACCTCAAAAATAATCATAGTGGTGTAAAATTCAAGAATGATCAAAACATGGATACAATCAAAGCTAGTATCCACAATAGATATTTTAGACTTAAAAGGAAAATTTTCATTTTCGATGAATAATATCGATTCGTGAATAAGGTCGATACGTGAATAGTCAGATAACGTGAATAGAATCTCGACACCAAAAGTTCCAAATTTGATAAAAACTTCAGATCAATATTTCAAAGATAATGATATTGAAGAAATAATATCATTACGAAAAAAATAATATCCCTTACCTCGAAAGATCAAGATTTTAAATTAAAAACCTGAGGATATAAGCTCTGACTTGAACTTTCACCGTATAGCAACAATACTTAAAATATACTCAAAATACTCACAAGAATACGCTCGATAATATAGAGAGAGAAAATTTCAGTTTCTGGTGTGCTTTTCAATTCTAACCTAAGTACCCTATTTATAGGAAAATGCTTAGAACACCAAAGCAGAAAATTTAATAAAATATTAATATATATAATTTTTATTCCAACGCACACTTATTTTGCTTTAAAACCTCAAACCACCAAAAACACCCACCTCACAAGACTTGCACAAAAAATGTTTTTGTTATTTAAATTATTTTAAACTTCCAAAAATCAATTATTTCGGAGCTTCAGAACTTCAATAATTCATAATAAATAGCACTTTTGTCAGAAAATTCGAAACTCGCGAATTTTAATAGGAAATTCAATTCTCTACAACTTTATAAAAGAAAGTTTTTCCAAATTCCAAACAAAAATTGAACAAAATCTATAAAAGCAGGCGATTTTACATGTTTATAATCAAATTTCAACCAAGAAATGGGGTCCACCGACACATAAAACATGCTTTAAATATTTTTGGTAACAAAAATACTCCTCCTCTACATATACTCAAATATCCCACATTTATCGTAAAAATATCATCATTATTATATTATTAAAATATAATAATATATTTAAATGAATTATTTTATCAGAAAAAGATAAAATTTCAATTTTCAACAATTGTCACATTAAAAATTTTCTCCATCTATATCCACATAAAATCAATATTTTCCTCATCATATGAATCAATAATTAATTATTCACAAATAATATTACTGAGAATCACAATATTGACAACCGTGCGATTCTTCAGGAAGAGGGCTTTCAATAAGAATTTCTCCTCATCTTGGCGCACAATTAGGTGACCAAACCTCTCCTTAGATGTAACTTTCTAGACATTGCCAATAATGTTATCTAATTATATTATTCAGATAATATGAATTATTGCTTCGATAATGAAAAATACCGTGTAATGACAATTATTGAAACAACAAAGCAATATAAATATCAACGCAGCAATTATTAAATCAATAAAATACTGAACAGTAATTACTGTAACCATTATTGAGTAGTGCCTTCTTACGTAAGAATCAATAATTGGTGCATTACATGTGCTTCGTGTTTTAACCACCGAGTATTTTAACAAAGATAATTTGAATAACTACGCCTAGTTATTTTTAAACAACTTATATTTGTCGTTTTCTTCATCCAATCGCTTCAAGTTATGGGGCCCACAAAAGATCGCTACTAAATGCATTTAATATTCCCGGCAGAAGAATATTCCACGACCAAACGAATATTCCCCAAACAACAATGAATATTTTATAACCACTGATTATTTTGAAATATTTGCGATTTTACCCATAACTATCCACATTAATCAAATCAACCCTTACTATTTCAAAATAATAAATAGAGAAAATTAAATTTCATTAATAATAAGTTGGTGTCTTACAACCTCCCTCCTTATGAAATTTCGTCCTCGAAATCGACGACGCACACAGTGTTTCAAAAGGTGAGGATACCTCGCTTTCATTTCCGTTTCCAATTCCCGTGCCATCTCCTCTATAGCATGATTCCTCCACAAAACTTTAACTTGTGGTATGACCTTTGTGCGTGGGACACGCTCTCCTTCCTATCCAAGATCTTGACAGTACCTCTTCATACGTTAAGTCTTCTATTATCTCGTCCGGTTCTAACTCTATAACGTGGTTCGTGTCTTTCACATATTTACTTAAGTATGAGATATGTGAAACACATTATGAACACGAGACATACTCGAGAGGTAACGCGAGTCTATAGGCTACATTTCCTACTCGGTCAAGAATTTGAAATGGACCAATAAATTGTGGATTGAGCTTTCTCTCTTCCCAAATCTTGTAACTCTCCTTCCATGGAGCAACTCGCAACAATACATGATCCCCTATACTAAATTCCACGTCCTTTCGATGAAGATCCGCATAACTCTTTTGTCGATCTTGTGCCGGTTTGTATACGTTGTCGAATCATTTGGATCTTTTCGGTAGTCATATCGCACTAACTTCGGGTCCCAACAATGTTGCTTCACCCACCTCATCCCAACATATTGGAGAAATACACGTTCATCCATATAATGCTTCAAATGGAGCCACACCTATACTTACGATAATCTGTTGTTGTAGGAGAATTTCACCAATGGTAAATACTTATCCCAACCGCCTTGAAGTCTAGGACACGAGTCTTAATAGATCTTCAAGAGTTTGAATAGTCCTCTCTCGATTGTCGATCCATTTGAGAATGGTATGCCGAACTAAATCGCAAATCTGTGCCCATAGCTTTTTGTAAGCTAACCCAAAATCTTGAAGTGAATCTTGGGTCACGATCCAAACTATGGATCTGTGCATGCCATGCACTCACACAATCTCATTCACATACATACTAAAGAAGACGTTCAAGGAATAAGTCTCCAGTCGGCAAGAAATGAGCAGACTTGGTTAATCTATCAACAATAACCCAAATAGCATCGATGCCTTGAGAAACCGTAGGGAAGACCCAGTAACTAAATGCATGGTAATGTGTTCCCACTTCCATTTCGGAATCTCAAGTGGTTGCAACGGACCCTTAGGTACCGGATGCTCCGCCTTTACACGTTGACAAGTTAAACACATTGAGATAAACTTTGCAATCTCTCTTCATATTGTTCCACCAAAATGTATGTCGAAGATCACGATACATTTTAGTACTTCCAGGATGGATTGCAAATGGTGTATTGTGTGCCTCCATCATAATCTTGTACTTCAAATCGTAGTCTTTAGGAACACAAAGTCTAGAGTGGACTCAAGTATTCCTTCTTCATCAATTCTCGCGCAAGGAATAGCTCCTTCTCAGACTTTCTTCTTCATACGCATCGGCTCCCGATCGGTGGCTTGAAAGCAACCTTAACTTTTTCTATTAAAGTTGGCTCTATCGCAGATACTTGACATCATCGCACTCGCTCTCCTCAGATATGATCTTCTACTCAACACGCCCACTACCACGTTCGCTTTTCCGGGATGGTATTGAATAGTGTGGTCGTAGTCTTTCAATAGCTCGAGCCAACGTCATTTGCTTAGCGATGTTGAGTTCTTTTTGAGTGAAGAAATATTTAAGGCTTTTATGGTCCGAATATATCTCCACTTTCTCCCCATATAGATAGTGCCTCCATATCTTTAGCGAAAACGATCACGCTAACTCTATATCATGAGTAGGATAATTCCTCTCATACTCTTTAAGTTGTCGCGAGGCATAAGGCTATGACTTTCCCACGTTGCATGAGAACACATCCTAACCCTTTGTCTCAAGCATCATCAGTAGATAACAAATCCATCCGAACCGGATGGTATTGTTAGAACAGTCTTAGAAATAAGTCTCCTCTTAAGCTCTTGGAAACTTTTCTCGCATTCTTCGCTTCCAAACGAATTTTGTATCCTTCCGAGTTAGTGAGTTAATGGAGTAGCGATTCGAGAAAACCCTTCCACGAATCTCCGATAATAACCAACTAAGCCCAAAAGTTACGCATTTCGGCCACCGAGGCTCTACCGCTCCCTAACTTTGTATTGCTTCAATCTTCATTTGGATCAACAGATACTCCATGTTTCGACACCACGTGCCCAAGGAATGCTACTTCCTCGCCGTAACTCGCATTTCTTCAATTTGGCATATAGTTTGTTTTCACGAAGCTTTCGAGTACCAACTTCAAATGGTGCTCATGATCTTCACGACTTTTGGAATATATGAGGATGTTATCAATAAAAACAACAACAAACCGATCCAAATATTCCTTGAATACTCGGTTCATCATATCCATGAAAGCCGCAGGAGCATTAGTTAATCCGAAAGACATGACTAAGAATTCATAATGCCCGTCATCGAAGTTTTGAAGGCGATCTGTGGAATATCCTTAGTTCTAATCTTGGTGATGATATCCGAAGCTAAGATCGATCTTTGAAAAGAATTGTGCTCCTTACAACTAGTCAAACAGTCATCAATACGAGGTAGATGATACCTATTCTTGATGGTGACATGGTTCAATTCCGATAGTCAATACAAAGTCGCATACTCTCGTCTTTCTTCTTTACTGAATAAAGCAGAGCACCCCAATGAGATGTACTTAGGACGAATGAAATCGATGTCCAACAACTCCTCGTAGTTGGACCTTTAACTCCTGAAGTTCAATAGAGCCATTCGATATGGGGTTTTAGAAATGGGCTTTGTACCGAGTTCAAGATCAATAAAGAATTCAACTTCACGCTCGGGGGTAAAACCGGAAGTTCTTCAGAAATACGTTAGAAAGTCAATAACAACAGGAATATTATTCAAATTTGACGTGTCTTTATTCAAATCATTAACATGGGCTAAGAAAGCTTCGACATCCGCTTTTTCAATAAACGAATAGCTTTATGATTAGATATGATGGTGATTGATTTTAATGATTTAGTTGCTTGAAATCGCATAAAAAGTTGTTTAGGAATATGAAAGTTAACAACCTTATTTAAAACAATCAATTTTGGCATGATGAGTAGTTAACCAATCAATCCCTAAAATCACATCAAAAGCAAGTATCTTTAAAGAGATAAGGTCAATGGTAAGGTGATGGTGCCAACTTGAATCAAACAAGATTTATAAGCAGTGGATGTGATGAAAGTTTCTCCTAACGGAGTTTCCATGAGATAGGTCAAAGTCTAATTTCTCCCGAGTCAAATTTAAACGTTGAGCACAAGTAGGAGAGATAAATGAATGGGTAGCACTTAGATCAAGTAAGGTATAAACTTCGCAAGAATTTATAAATAGCTTACCCGTGATCACCTCGTTTGGGTTCCTCGCATTTTGACTAGTCACAACAAACGCTTCTTCCAGAACCGATTGACTTTGACTTTTTCGGGACGGTCTTTTGAGTCACCGTCCCTCATTGAACTAGGTTTCGCCATTCGCATAATCTCGAAAGCGATATGTCCTTCCTTTCCATAAATATAGCATACCTTGAACTGTTGTGGGCGCTTTGGTCGATATGTCCCTCTTTCCCAAGATTTATAGATATGACCGGTGGTCGTTCTCCTTCCTTAGAACCGCTTTTCCGCCTGAGTCGTCTTCACATGGTAGTTGTTAAATCTCCTCTTTTAAAATCTCCCATCGACTCGCTTCTTCTATTTTATTTTCATGGCCATGATTACCACCAGAGTGGTTACCATTTTTGTAAAAGTCTTTTTCTTTCTCCTCCATTTGGTTATCGTTGTTTTGTTGATCGCTATCTCCTAGGTATTATCTTGGTTGTGGTCCTCGGTTGACCTTACTCGTTATCTCGCTTCTAATAATTGAGCCTGTTTACAACATTTGAGTAGAGAGAAAGTTTATGAGAAATGAGATATCGACGTATGTCGGGTTTCAAACCTCTAAGAAACATCCGCATATCATCGTTCCTCATTCTCCACCAAATGAGGTCTGAAAACGGATAACTCGCAAACTTTGCCTCTTACTCTGACACCGCCATGTTATTCTCGATCCATCTAATAAACCCCACTTCCTTCATATGATTTAACACTTTCCGGAAAGTATTTGTCATTAAATAGTTTCTGAAATGTCTCCCAAGACACGCTTTGAAAGGCGTTTGGATGGGTACGCTTCACGACTCCCACCATGAATTCCGCTTCGCCACGGAACATAAAAGGTGGCGAATGGAACCTTCGTTTTCCTCGTGCATCCCAAGACATCGAATATCTTGGTAATTTGCTTGACCCATGTTTTCGCCATGATCGGATCCGGCTTTCCATTAAATTCGTGGTCCCAACTCTTTGAATCGCTTGTGTGACAACCCGTGAATTGCTATCATTTCTCCTCAGTATTTTGAACACGAGTCTCCTCGTCTCGATTTTGCATGAATCGCAAAAAGCTTCTAAACATCCCCTCGCTCATCATCTCGCTTTCGGTGGTGTTGTTTCACAGGAGGAACATTGTCAACTGTTGACGTTCTCCCTCATTGGTGAGTACAGGCGTCTCCAAGGTCTCATTTCCATTGTTAATATTCTCAGTCGACATTCTCAAATACTGTCATAAAACAAGGGTTAATTAAGGAAATCAATATATCACATAATCTTTGCACTACAGGCCAAAGATATTCAATAATATCATCATTTAAGACTGAGGATGATGAAAAATATTTTTAAAGAACGAATCCAGTGAAACAAAATGACAAGGATTAAGGATTAAGGATTCGTACTTTGTTTTATCCATGTCTAAAAATACCTCAAAAATAATCATAGTGGTGTAAAATTCAAGAATGATCAAAACATGTTACAATCAAAGCTAGTATCCACAATAGATATTTTAGACGAAAATGGAAAATTTTTATTTTTCGATGAATAGTGCCATATTCGTGAATAGTGTCGTATATGTGAATAATGCCGTATACGTGAATAGTAACTCTGACACCAAAAGTTCCAAATTTGATAAAAACTTCAGATCAATATTTCAGCATAATGATATTGAAGAAATAATATCATTACGAGAAAAAAATATCCCTTACCTCGAAAGATCAAGATCTTTAAATTTGAAACACCGGATATAAGCTATGACTTGAACTTGCAACCGAGTATAAACCAGTACTCAAAATATACTCAAAATACTCACAAGAATACGCCGATAATATAGAGAGAAAAAATTTCAGATTTCGGTGTGATTTTCAATTCTAACCTAAGACCCTATTTATAGGAAAATGCTTGTAACACCAAAGCGTAAAATTTAATAAAATATTAATATATATAATTTTTATTCCAACGCACACTTATTTTGCTTCAAAACCTCAGCCACCAAATAGCCCACCTCACAAGACTTGAACAAAAAACGTTTTTGTTATTTAAATTATTTTAAACTTCTAAAAATCAATTATTTCGGAGCTTCAGAACTTCAATAATTCACAATAAATAGACCTTTTATCAGAAAATTCGAAACTCACGAAGTTTTATAGAAAATTCAATTCTCTACAACTTTACGGAAGAAAGTTTTTCCAAATTCCAAATGTAAATTGAATCAAATCCATAAACAGACGATTTTACAAGTTTATAATCAAATTTAAGTCAAGAAATGGGGTCCACCGAACACATAAAACATGCTTTAAATATTTTTGGTAACAAAATACTCCTCCTCTACATATACTCATATATCCCACATTTATCGTAAAAATATCATCATTATTATATTATTAAAATATAATAATATATTTAAATGAATTATTTTATCGTAAAAAGATAAAATTTCAATTTTCAACAATTGTCACATTAAAAATTTTCTCCATCTATATCCACATAAAATCAATATTTTCCTCATCATATGAATCAATAATTAATTATTCACAAATAATATTACGTAATCACAATATTGACAACTAGGGTTCCTGTGAAGAGGGGCTTTCCAATAAGAATTTCTCTCATCTTGGCGTGCAATTAGGTGACCAAATCTCTCCTTAGATGTAACTTTCTAAACATTGCCAATAATGTTATCTAATAATATTATTCAGATAATATGAATTATTGCTTCGATAATGAAAATAACGTGTAATGACAATTATTGAAACAACAAAGAATATAAATATCAACACAAAGAATTATTAAATCAATAAAATAATCGAGCAAGTAATTATCGTAACTATTATTGAGTAGTGCCTTCTTACGTAAGAATCAATAATTGGTGCATTAAGCGTGTTACCGTGTTTTAATCAATTTAGTATTTTAACAAGATAATTCAGTAATAACTACGTAGTTATTTTTAAACAACTTATATTTTTCGTTTTTCTTCATCCAATCGCTTTCCGTTATGATGCCCAATAAAAGATCGCTACTTGCAGTCGCATTTAATATTCCCCGACAACAAGAATATTCCACGACCAAACTAATATTCCCGACAACAATGAATATTTTATAACCACTTGCTTATTTTGAAATATTTGCGTATTTTACCCATAACTATCCACATTAATCAAATCAACCCTTACTATTTCAAAATAATAAATAGAGAAAATTAAATTTCATTAATAATAAGTTGGGGACTTACAACAGCAATACTCAAAGTATACTCAAAATACTCACAAGAATACGCCGATAATATAGAGAGAAAACTTGATTTCGGTGTGATTTTCAATTCTAACCCAAGACCCTATTTATAGGAAAACGCTTAGTAACACCAAAGTAAAAAATTTATTAAATATTATTATATTTTTCCAAAACTTCATACGCATGCTTTTACCATCTGAACTCAGCCCCTATCACATGTTAAATGAGGGAAACAAAATGAAAAACACGTTTTTGTAAATAAAAATAATTAAAACTTTTAAAAATCAATTATTTCGGAACTTCGGAACTTCAATAATTCATAATAAATAGTCCTTTATCAGAAAATTGAATCTCACGACTTTTTATAGGAAATTCAATTTCTAAAACTTTGCGAAGAAAGTTTTTCAAATTCCAAACAAAATTGACCGAAATCCATAAACCAAGCGATTTTATGTAAATTTATAATCAAATTTCGGTCAATAATTGTGTCCACCAACACACAAAATATGTGTTAAACATTTAATGCCACAAAAATACTCTTCCTCCTCATATACTCATATATCCCACATTCATTATAAAAATATCACCGTTAATATATTATTAAAATAATATATTTAAATGAATTATTTTATTAGAAAAAGATAAAATATTAATTTTCAACAATTGTCACATTAAAATTTTCTCCATAAAATCAATATTTTTCTCATCATATAAATCAATAATTAATTATTCACAAATAATATTACAGTAATCACAAGATCTTGGCAACTGTGCGCAGTTCTAGGGAAAAGGGGCTTTCAATAAGGATCTCTCCTTATCTTGGCGCAATTAGGTGACCAAACCTCTCCTTATACGTAACTTTCTAGACATTGCCAATAATGTTATCCAATAATATTATTCAGATAATATGAATTATTGCTCCAATAATGGAAAATATTGTGTAATGACAATTTATTGAAAACAACAAAGAATATAAAATATCAATGCAAAGAATTATTGAATCAATAAAATAAAATATCGAATAGTAATTATCGTAACAATTATTGAGTAAAGGCCTTCACGTAAGAAATCAATAATTGGTGCAATACCTGGTGCCATTGCTCAACAACGCCAGATTAGTGTGTTTTAACCACCGGGTATTACAAAAGATTAATCTGTGAATAACCACGCCAAGTTATTTATAAACAACTTATATTTGTCGTTTTCTTCATCCAATCGCTTTTCGTTATGGGGCCCAATAAAAGATCGCTATTGTTGCATTTAATATTCCCGACAAGATTTAATATTCCAATTTCCACCAAACGAATATTCCCAAACAATAATGAATATTTTATAACCATTTGCTTATTCAAATATTTCATGTATTTTACCCATAACTATCTACATTAATCAAATCAACCCTTACTATTTCAAAATAATAAATAGAGGAAAATAAATTTCATTTATTAATAATTTGGGGTCTTACAACCTCCTCCTTATGAAATTTCGTTCTCGAAATTGACGACGATACTGGTATTTGAAAAGATGAGAATACCTCGCTTTCATTTCCGCTTCCAACTCCCGTGTCATTTCCTCAATAGCATGGTTTCTCCACAAAACTTTAACTTGTGGTATAACCCCCAGACATAGGACATGTTCATTCCTATCCAAGATTTTGACAGTACCTCCTCGTATGTTAAGTTTTCTATTATCTCATCCTATTTCTAACTCAATGACATGGTTCGGATCATCCACATATTTACGTAACATCGATACGTGAAAAACGTTATGAACACGCCGTCATACTTGGCGGTAAAATGAGTCTATAGGCCACGTTCCTATTCGATCGAGAATTTCAAATGGATTAATAAATCAAGGTTTGAGCTTTCCTCACCTCAACGATTCTTGCTTTTGAAATAACAACTTTCGCACCTCCTTCTTCAAATTCATCATCGGTGTGTAGCTTGAAAAGCTTTAACTTTATCGATTAAAGTTTATTATACTCAGATATCATCACGTGGGTACCTAGAGTTTTCATCTCCATCTCTATTATTTGTAAATTATACTGAAATGAGTCTTCTTTGACAATATTGTACTCAGATTCAGATACGATCTTTTACTCAACCCGTCGCCTACCACGTTCGCTTTTCCAGATGATACGGTCGTAACATGTCTTTGAAATGAGTCTCCTCTTGAGTTCTTTCAAGCTCTTCCCACATTCCTTGCTCCATTCAATTTTGTATCTCTACGAGTCAATTGATTAATGGAATAGCGATTCGAGAATATCCTTCAACGAATCTCTCGATAATAACCAACTAAGCCTAAAAAGCTACGTATTTCGATTATCGAGCTTAGGTTGTTCTCAATCTGTGACTCATATCCCAACCTTGGATAAAGACGTTACAATGACACCTATCCACGCTTTATTATCGCACGAATATGGTGTCCCCTACGGAGAATCGGCGGTGCATTCCACAAAGGAAGTCACCGATAAAGGCTCAGTACCAAATTTATAGTTGAATTTTTAACTCCTCAAGTTCAATAGAGCCATTCGATATGAGATTTTAGAAATGAGTTTTGTACCGGGTTCAAAGTCGATACAAAATTTAATATCAGGCTTTGGGAGTAAGCCAAGAAATTCTTCAGGAAATACGTCAGGAAAAATCAATAACAACATTCAAATCTGACGTGTCTTTATTCAAATCCATAACATGGACTAAGAAAACTTGACATCCGTAATAAACGAATGACTTCATGTCTTGATATGAAAATGTTTGACTTCAATGGTTTGATTGCCTGAATTCGAATAACAGGTTGCTTAGGAATATGAAAACTAACAACCTTACGAAAGCAATCAATTTTGGCATGATGAGTAGTTAACCTTAAAATCACATCAAAAGCAAATATCTTTATAGAAATAAGGTCAACAGGTAATGTGATAGTGTCAACCTGAATCAAGCAAGATTTCTAAACAACAGATGTAATGAAAGTTTCTCCTAACGGAGTCTCCATAAATAGGTCAAAGTCTAATTTCTCCGTGAGTCAAGTTCAAACGTTGAGCGCAAAGCAAGAGAGATAAAAGAATGGGTAGAAACCCATTATTCAGTAAGGTATAAACTTCGCAAGAATTTATAATTAACTAACCGTGCTAACTTTGTTCAAGTTCCTCGATTTTGATGGAAAGGGCCACGACAAACGCTTCTTCCGTGAATCGTTGACTTTGACTTTTCTCGGGACATCCTTTTGAGTCACCATTCCTCGCTGGATTGGGTTTTGATACCGCATAATCTCGAGCGATATGTCCTTCTTTTCCACAATTATAGCATACCTTAAACTGCTGTGGACAGCCAATGATATGTTCCTCTTTCCAGATTTGTAACATACGACCGTATGGTGGTCTTTCTCTCCCTTAGAACCCGCTTGTTGTCTTTGGTGTTGACGTCTTCACATGGTCGTTGTTGAATCTCCTCTTTTTAAAATCTCCTCCCGACTCGCTTCTTCTATTTTCATGGCCACGATTACCACCAGAGTGGTTGTCGCTCTTGTCCGTATTTTTCTTTCTCATTTGGTTATCGTTGTTCGATGATCATCATCACACCAGATGATCCTCGTTGCGGTCTCTTAGTTGAACATACTCGCTATATCTCGCCTAATAATTGAGCCCTCATTGACAACATCCGAATATAAAGAAAATTTATGAGAGATAAGATATTTCCGAATCTCTGGTTTTAAACCTCTCGTAAACATCCTCGTCATTCGCTCCTCATTCTCTACCAAATGAGGTGCAACCTCGATAACTCGCGAACTTCGCCGTATTGGGACACCGCCATGTTGTTTTTGTTCTAGTCTAATAAACTCTACCTCTTTTTCATATGGCGAATACTTTCGTGAAAGTATTTTTCGTTGAAAAGTTTCAAACGCTTCCCAAGACACTCTTTGGGTGTGGTAGTCGGGTCCGTTTCACGATTCCCACCAAGATGTCATTTCATTACGGAACATAAAAGTAGCTAATAGAACTTTTCTCCTCCTCGCATCCCAAGACATCGAATATCTTGGTAATTTGTTTGACCCACGTCTCCGCCTTTAATCGGATCCCGCTTTCCCTGTAATTCGTGGTCCCAACTCTTTGAATCGCTTAGTGTGACCACCCGTGAATTGCTATCATTTCTTCCTCGTATTTTGAACACGAGTCTCCCTCGTCCGATTTTTTCATGAATCGCAAAAGCTTCTAAACATCCCCTCGCTCATCATCTCGCCGGTGGTGTTGTTCACAGAGGTACATTGCCACCACTGTACGCTCTCCTCGTTGGCAAAAGACATGCATCTCCACCACGGCCTCATTTACTCCATTTGTTAATATTCTCACGACATTCTCAAACATCGTCATAAAACAAGGGTTAATTAAGGAAATCAATATATCACATAATATCCCTATATCTCGACTAACTAACAAATAAGCTTAGGTAGGACACACTAAGCGAAGGATTTACTCGCCTTCCCTCCTAGTTGTATTCCCCGATCTCCGCCAGAGATCAGATCCTAAGCTCGATACCAACCGTGACGCCCCCAAAATAGGTCCATTCCATCCAACCCATTTCGAGTCGCCAAATACATGGTATGTAAATAACTACAACTTTATTAATACATTTGTCGTGCAAAATACGCACAACATATATATTGTGAGTTTAAATACAATTATTGTCTTCTAGACAATATACATACCCAAATAAATCCTCATCATAATTATTGATACATTATTTTACAAAAAATGGTGAGGACTACTAAACAACACTTTCTAGAATCCTTCATTCAATACCCCGACTAGTACTCGCTACATTCTCGCCTCCCGAGAAGAAAAATGGAACAACAAGGAAAAAAAGGGTGAGCTCAACTAGCCCAAGAAGAATATTATGACTAAGATAATATACAACAAATTATCGTTAGTCTCCAACAGGGAAAAATCTAGTAGAATACAATAGACAACCAGTTTTAAATCAATCTTCGCAGCGGAAATAATAATTCATTAGAAGAGTTAAGTAGAGAATGCAAACTACTATCTTCTATATATGAATTTAAAAGTCCATTGTCGATATTTTATGTGACGCCCCCAAAATAGGTATACATCACCTATTCTGAGTTGTCAATACATGGTACAGAAACAACTACAACTTTATTATTACAACAGTAAAACTGTGAGTTTGAATACAAATATTATCTTCTGATAATATCTATACTCAAATAAATCCTCATCACATTTATTGATACATTATTTTACAAAATGGTGAGGACTACTAAACAATTCTTTCTAAAACCTTCATTCCATACCCCGACTGCACTCGCTTATATTCTCGCCTCCCGAGAAGAAAAATGGAACAAAAGGAAAAGGGTGAGCTCAACTAGCCCAAAGAAGAATATTATGACTAAGATAATATACAACAAATTATCGTTAGTCTTCAACAGAAAAATCTAATAGTAATACAATAGACAACAAATTTTAAATCAATATTCGCAACGGAAATAATAATTCATTGAAGAGTTAAGTAGAGAATGCAAACTACTATCTTCTATGTATGAATTTAAAAGTTCATCGCTCATCTTTTATCCCTCGTAACATCAATCAATATACATCCGAATCAAATATTCATCTTTGCACTATGTGCCAAAGATATTCATCACTTGGTCATGTTCATCTAAACACTGCTCATCTTTGCACTACTACCAAAGATATTCTTCAGAAATCATTCATCTTGCAGACTACGGTGCCAAAGATATTCAATAATATCATCATTTAAGACCGAGGATGATGAAAATATTTTAAAGAAACGAATCCGGTGAAACAAAATGACAAGGATTAAGGATTAAGGATTCAGATTTTTGTTTTATCCATGTTCAAAAATACTCAAAAATAATCATAGTGGTGTAAAATTCAAGAATGATCAAAACTTGGATACAATCAAAGCTAGTATCCGTAATAGATATTTTGGACAAAAAGAAGAAATTTTATTTTTTAGAATAAGAATGAATAGTGCCAGATACGTGAATAGTAAATCTCGACACCAAAAGATAAAAATTTCCCAAAAAAAACATCTTTACGCTTCACGCATAATAAGATTCGTGAATAAGAACTCTGAATGAATGAAAGTAACTCGTGAATAAGAACTCATGAATAGTAATTTGCATGGAAAAGTTCCAAATTTGATAAAAAGTTTCAACCAATATTTCAAAGATAATGATATCAAGAAATAATATCATTTGAGAAGAAAATAACATCCCTTACCTCGAAAGATTAAGATTTCTAATTGGAATACCTGCATATAAGGTCAAGGGAACTTGCACCGCCTAACAATACTCAAAGTATACTCACAAGAATACGCTCAATATATCGAGAGAAATAGAGAGAGAAACTTCAGTTTCGTGTGTGTTTTAAATTCTAACCTAAAGACCCTATTTATAGAAAATGCTTGTAACACAAAGTAGTAAAAATTGAATATAATATTAATATATTTTTCACATTTTCTTTAGCCCACCTTAGACAACTGATCTAAGCCCATTTGAATCACATGTGAGGCCAACTTAGTTGCAAAAAACGTTTTTCTCAAAATAATTAACTAAAACTCCAAAAATTAATTATTTGAACATCTAACTTCAATAATTCATAATAAATAGCCCTTTTGTCGTAAAATTCAAACTCATGAATTTTAATAGGAAATTCAATTCTCACAACTTTATAAAAGAAAGTTTTTCCAAATTCCAAACAAAATTGAACAAAATCTACAAACAAGCGATTTTACAAGTTATAATCAAATTTCAACCAAGAAATGGGCTCCAACCGACACATAAAATATGTTTTAAATATTTTTGTAACAAAATACTCTCCTCTCTACATATACTTAAATATCCCACATTTATCGTAAAAATATCATCATTATTATATTATTAAAATATAATAATATATTTAAATGAATTATTTTATCGTAAAAAAGATAAAATTTCAATTTTCAACAATTGTCACATTAAAATTTTCTCCATCTATATCCACATAAAATCAATATTTTCTCATCATATGAATCAATAATTAATTATTCACAAATAATATTACGTAATCACAATATCGACAACCAAAAGCAGCTCCCTGAAAGCAGGGCTTTCCAATAAGAATTTCTCCTCATCGGCGCCGCAATTAGGTGACCAAACCTCTCCTTGTATGTAACTTTCTAGACATTGCCAATAATGTTATCTAATAATATTATTCAGATAATATGAATTATTGCTTCGATAATGAAAAATACCGTAATGCCAATTATCAAACAACAAGAATATAAAATATCAACGCAAAGAATTATTAAATCAATAAAATATCGAATAAGAATTATCGTAACCATTATCGAAAAAGTGCCTTCACGTAAGAATCAATAATTGGTGCAATACCGCAAAGCACCGTGTTTTAACCAATTTAGTATTTTAACAAGATAATCAGAATAACTACACCGCTATATTTTTAAACAACTTATATTTGTCGCTTTCTTCATCCAA
Source organism: Panax quinquefolius (assembly GCA_020205615.1). Classification (NCBI taxonomy): domain Eukaryota; kingdom Viridiplantae; phylum Streptophyta; class Magnoliopsida; order Apiales; family Araliaceae; genus Panax; species Panax quinquefolius. The sequence goes on along the minus strand of CM035159.1, from coordinate 124,003,422 downwards.
TCGCTTTCAAGTTATGGGTCCCACACACGGTCACAAGGCCGTCGCATTTAATATTCCCCGACAAAGCATTTAATATTCCACCACCAAACTAATATTCCCCACAACAATGAATATTTTATAACCACTGCTTATTTTGAAATATTTCACATGATTTTACCCCTAACTATCCACATTAATCAAATCAACCCTTACTATTTCAAAATAATAAATAGAGAAAATTAAATTTTATTAATAATAAGTTTGGGTCTTACAACCTCCCTCCTTATGAAATTTCATCCTCTAAATCGACGTGACGCATCTGGTGTTTCAAAAGGTGAGGATACCTCGCTTTCATTTCCGCTTTCCAATTCCTGTGTCATTTCCTCTAGCATGATTCCTCCACAAAACTTTAACTTGTGGTGTGACCTTTTCACGTAGGACATGCTCCTTCCTATCCAAGATCTTGACAGTACCTCCTCCTCACACGCTAAGTCTTCGGCTATCTCGTCCGGTTCTAACTCTATAACGTGATTCGGTCTTTCACATATTTATTTAAGTATGAGATATGTGAAACACATTATGAACACGTAGACATACTCTTTGAGGTAACGCGAGTCTATAGGCTACATTTCCTACTCGGTCAAGAATTTGAAATGGACCAATAAATCGTGGATCGAGCTTTTCTCTCTTCCCAAATCTTGTAACTCCCTTCCATGGAGCAACTCGCAACAATACATGATCCCTACACTAAATTCCACGCCCTTTCGATGAAGATCCCGATAACTCTTTTGTCGATCTTGTGCCGCTTTGTATACGTTGTCGAATCATTTGGATCTTTTCCGTAGTCATACGCATCAACTCCAGTCCCAACAATGTTGCTTCACCCACCTCATCCCAACATACCGAGAGAAGCGACACTTTCGGCCCATATAATGCTTCAAATGGAGCCACACCTATACTTGCTCGATAATCTGTTGTTGTAAGAGAATTCCACCAATGGTAAATACTTATCCCAACCGCCTTGAAGTCTAGGACACGTAGTTTTAATAAATCTTCAAGAGTTTGAATAGTCCTTTTCGATTGTCCGTCTGCTTGAGGATGATATGCCAAATCGAATCAGAACTCCGTGCCCATAGCTTTTTGCAAGCTAACCCAAAATCTTGAAGTGAATCTTGGGTCACGATCCAAACTATGGATACAGCATGCCATGCAACCTCACAATCTCATTCACGCATATACTAGCAAGACGCTCAAGGAATAAGTCTCCAGATCGGCAAGAAAAAGCAGACTTGGTTAATCTATCAACAATAACCCAAATAGCATTGATGCCTTGAGAAACCGTAGGAAGACCCAGAATTTAAATCCATGGTAATGTGTTCCCACTTCCATTTCGGAATCTCAAGTGGTTGCAACGGACCCTTAGGTACCAGATGCTCCGCCTTTACACGCCGACAAGTTAAACACATCGAGATAAACTTTGCAATCTCTCTCTTCATATTGTTCCACCAAAATGTATGTCAAGATCACGATACATTTTAGTACTTCAAGGATGGATTGCAAATGGTGTATTGTGTGCCTCCATCATAATCTTGTACTTCAAATCGAGTCGTTAGAACACAAAGTCTAGAGTGGACTCAAGTATTCCTTCTTCATCAATTCTCGCTCCTAATAGCTCCTTCTTGTACTTTCTTCTTCATACGATCACCCCGCCCTGGCTCGAGCAACCTTAACTTTTTCTATTAAAGTTGGCTCTACGCGCGATACTTGACATCATCGCACTCGCTCCTCGTGATATGATCTTCTACTCAACGCGTTACCTACCACGCTCGCTTTTCCAGATGGTATTGAATAGTGTGGTAGTAGTCTTTCAATAGCTCGAGCCAACGTCCGCCGCCGCCAGATGTTGAGTTCTTTTTGAGTGAAGAAATATTTAAGCTTTTTATGGTCCGAATATATCTCCACTTTCTCCCCATATAGATAAGTGCTCCATATCTTTAGCGAAAACGATCGGCCGCTAACTCTAGATCACGAGTAGGATAATTCCTCTCATACTCTTTTAAGTTGTCGCGAGGCATAGGCTATGACTTTCCCACGTTGCATGAGAACACATCCTAACCCTTTGCCTCAAGCATCGTCAGAGATAACAAATCCATCCGAACCAGATGGTATTGTTAGAACAAAAGCCCAAATAAGTCTCCTCTTAAGCTCTTGGAAACTTTTCTCGATTCTTCGCTCCAAACGAATTTTGTATCCTTCCGAAGTTAATCGAAGTTAATGGAGAAAGCGATTCGAGAAAACCCTTCCACGAATCTCCGATAATAACCAACTAAGCCCAAAAGTTACGACTTTGGCCACCGACTTTGGTTGCTTCCCAACTTCAGATTGCTTCAATCTTCACGGATCAACAGATACTCCATGTTTTCGACACCACGCGTGCCCAAGGAATGCTACTTCTCAAGCCGTAACTCGATTTCTTCAATTTGGCATATAGTTTGTTTTCACGAAGCCTTTTGAGTACCAAATTTTCAAATGGTGCTCATGATCTTCACGACTTTTGGAATATATGAGGATGTCATCAATAAAAACAACAACGAATCGATCCAAATATTCCTTGAATACTTGGCTCATCATATCCATGAAAGTCAGCAGGAGCATTAGTCAATCCAAAGACATGACTAAGAATTCATAATGCCCGTATCGAAGTTCTAAAGGCGCCTTTGAATATCCTCGTTCTAATCTTTAACCGATGATATCCGTAATCTAAGATCGATTTTGAAAAGAATTGTGCCTCTTGAATCGGGTCAAACAAGTCATCAATACGAGGTAGAGGATACCTATTCTCGATGGTGACATGGTTCAATTCCCCGATAGTCAATATTAAAGTCGCATACCCCGCTTCTTTCTTCTTTACTTAATAAAACAGAGCACCCCAAGGAGATGTACTAGACTAATGAAACCGATGTCCAACAATTCCTCGTAGTTGGACCTTTAACTCCTCAAGTTCAATAGAGCCATTCGATATGGGGTTTTAGAAATGGGCTTTGTACCAAAGTTCAAGATCAATAAAGAATTCAACTTCACGCTCGGGGTAGACCGGAAGTTCTTCAGAAATACGACAGAAAGTCAATAACAACAGAATATTATTCAAATTTGACGTGTCTTTATTCAAATCCATAACATGGGCTAAGAAAGCTTGACATCCGCTTTTTCAATAAATGAATAGCTTTTATGATTAGATATGATGTTGATTGATTTTAATGGTTTAGTTGTTGAATTGCATAACAAAGTTAGTTAGAATATGAAAACTAACAACCTTACGAAAACAATCAATTTTGGCATGATGAGTAGTTAACCAATCAATCCCTAAAATCACATCAAAAGCAAGTATCTTTAAAGAGATAAGGTCAACAAGTGTAAGGTAATGGTGCCAACTTGAATCAAACAAGATTTATAAATGTTGGATGTGATGAAAGTTTCTCCTAATCTGATTTTCCACAGATAGGTCAAAGTCTAACTTCTCCTGAGTCAAGTTTAAACGCTGAGCACAAGCAGAGAGAGATAAATGAATGGGTAAAGCACCCAGATCAAGTAAGGTATAAACTTCGCAAGAATTTATAAATAGCTTACCCGTGATCACCTCGCTTGGGTTCCTCACATTTTGACCAACCACAACAAACGCTTCTTCCGGAATCGTTGACTTTGACTTTTTTCGGGACAGATTTTTTGAGTCACCGTCCTCACGAACTAGGTTTCATACCGCATAATCTCGAGCGATATGTCCTTCCTTTCCATAATTATAGCATACCTTGAATCGTTGTGGACGCTTTGACCGATATGTTCTCTTTCCAGATTTATAAGATACGACCGGTGGTCGTTCTCCTCCCTTAGAACCGTTTCACGCAAGACCGCTGCCTTCATATGGTCGTTGTTAAATTTCCTCTTTTAAAATCTCCTCCCGATTCGCTTCTTCTATTTTCATGGCCATGATTACCACCAGAGTGGTTACCATTTTGTCCGTCTTTTTTTTCTCTCCATTGGTTATCATTATTCTGCTGATCGCTATCTCCGGTACGATCCTCGGTTATGGTCCTCAACGAACATACTCGTTATCTCGCTTCTAATAATTGAGCCATGTTTACAACATCCGAATAGAGAGAAAGTTTATGAGAAATAAGATATCGACGACGCCGGGTTTCAAACCTCTAAGAAATATCCGCCATACGCTCCTCATTCTCCACCAAATGAGGTGCAAACCGATAACTCGCAAACTTTGCCTCGCATCGAGACACCGCCATGTTGTTTTGTTCTAATCGATGAACTCCACTTCCTTCATACGATTTAACACTTTCGTGAAAGTATTTGTCATTAAATAGTTTCAAACGCTTCCCAAGACACGCCGAAAAGTACGGATGGGTACGCCTCACGCATCTCCCACCAAGAGTCCGCTTCGCCACACGGAACATAAAGGTGGTGAATGGAACCTTCGTTCTCCGCATCCCAAGACATCGAATATCTTGGTAATTTGTTTTGACCCATGTTTCCGCCATGATCGGATCCGGCTTTTCCTTAAATTTCGTGGTCCCAACTTTCGAATCGCTTATTCGTGACAACCCGTGAATTGCTATCATTTTCTCCTCGTATTTTGAACACGAGTCTCCTCGTCCATATTTTGTATGAACCGCAAAAAGCTTCTAAACATCCCCTCGCTCATCATCTCGCTTCGCTGGTGTTGTTCACAGGGAGGAACATTGCCACTGTTGCACGCTTCTCCTCATTGGTGAGTACAAAGGCCTCACACGGCCTCATTTCCATTGTTAATATTCTCGGTTGACATTCTCAAATACCATCATAAAACAAGGGTTAATTAAGGAAATCAATATATCACATAATATCCCTATATATCGACTAACTAACAAATAAGCTTAGGTAGGTAGACACACTAGCAAGGATTTACTCTGCCTCCCTCCTAGTTTTATTCCTCGATCTCCGCCAGAGATCATATCCCTAAGCTCGATACCAACCGTGACGCCCCAAAAAATAGGTATACATCACCCATGCCGAGTTCACAATACATGGTATGTAAACAACTACAACTTTATTATTACAACAAGAAATCGTGAGTTTGAATACAAATATTATCTTCTAGACAATATTTATACTCAAATAAATCCTCATCACATTTATTGATACATTATTTTACAAAAATGGTGAGGACTACTAAACAATTCTTTCTAAAACCTTCATTCCATACCCCGACTGCATCGCTTATATTCTCGCCTCCCGAGAAGAAAAATGGAACAAAAAGGAAAAGGGTGAGCTCAACTAGCCCAAGAAAGAATATTATGACTAAGATAATATACAACAAATTATCGTTAGTCTTCAACAGGAAAAATCTAATAGAATACAATAGACAACAAATTTTAAATCAATATTCGCAATGAAATAATAATTCATTAGAAGAGTTAAGTAGAGAATGCAAACTACTATCTTCTATGTATGAATTTAAAAGTTAATCGCCTATCTTTTATCCCTCGTAACATCAATCAATATACATCCGAATCAAATATTCATCTTTGCACTATGTGCCAAAGATATTCATCACTTGGTCATGTTCATCTAAACACTTGTTCATCTTTGCACTACTACCAAAGATATTCTTCAGAAATCATTCATTTGCACTACAGCCAAAGATATTCAATAATATCATCATTTAAGATCGAGGATGATGAAAAATATTTTTAAAGAAACGAATCCAAAGGAAACAAAATGACAAGGATTAAGGATTAAGGATTCAGATTTTGTTTTATCCATGTTCAAAAATACCTCAAAAATAATCATAGTGGTGTAAAATTCAAGAATGATCAAAACATGGATACAATCAAAGCTAGTATCCGTAATAGATATTTTGGACAAAAAGAAGAAATTTTATTTTTTATGAATAGGTCAGATATCGTGAATAAGGCCGATACGTGAATAAGAATCTCGACACCAAAAGATAAAATTTCCCAAAAAAAACATCTTCACGCTTATAGCTTAATAAGACTCGTGAATAAGAATCTAACTTCAATAATAGTAACTCGTGAATAAGAACTCATGAATAGTAACCCGACATGGAAAAGTTCCAAATTTGATAAAAAGTTTCAACCAATATTTCAAAGATAATGATATCAAGAAATAATATCATTGAGAAGAAAAAATAACATCCCTTACCTCGAAAGATTAAGATTTCTAATTTGGAATAATGTGTATAGTGCTAAAAGAGAACTTGCACCGCCTAACAATACTCAAAGTATACTCACAAGAATACGCTCAATATATCGAGAGAGAAATAGAGAGAAACTTCAGCTTTTCGGTGTGTTTTAAATTCTAACCTAAGACCCTATTTATAGAAAATGCTTAGAACACCAAAGTAGAAAATTGAATATAATATTAATATATTTTTACATTTTCTTTAGCCCACCTTAGACAACTGATCTCAGCCCATTTGAATCACATGTGAGGCCAACTTAGTTGCAAAAAAACGTTTTTCTCAAAATAATTAACTAAAACTCCCAAAAATTAATTATTTTAACTTCTAACTTCAATAATTCATAATAAATAGACCTTTTATCAGAAAATTCAAATCTCGCGTGTTTTTATAGGAAATTCAATTTCTACAACTTTGCGTAAGAAAGTTTTCAAATTCCAAACATAAATTGAATAAAGAAATCCACAAACCAAGACGATTTTACTGTGCTATAATCAAATTTCAAATAATAAATGGGGTCCAATCGACATGTTTAACATGTTTTAAATATTTATTGCAACAAAAATACTCTTCCTCCTCAGATACTCATATATCCCACATTCGTTGTAAAAATATCACCATTATTATATTATTAAAATATAATAATATATTTAAATGAATTATTTTATCGTAAAAAGATAAAATTTCAATTTTCAACAATTGTCACATTAAAAATTTTCTCCATCTATATCCACATAAAATCAATATTTTCCTTATCATATGAATCAATAATTAATTATTCACAAATAATATTACAAAAATCACAATATCGACAACCAAGCAGCTCCTCAGAAAGAGGGGCTTTCCAATAAGAATTTCTCTTCATCCTGCGCAGCAATTAGGTGACCAAACCTCTCATTGTATGTAACTTTCTAGACATTGCCAATAATGTTATCTAATAATATTATTAAGATAATATGAATTATTGCTTCGATAATGAAAAATACGCGTAATGACAATTATCAAACAACAAAGAATATAAAATATCAACGCAAAGAATTATTAAATCAATAAAATATCGAATAAAGAATTACTGTAACCATTATCGAGTAAGTGCCTTCACGTAAGAATCAATAATTGGTGCAATAACGCGTGCATACCGTGTTTTAACCAACCGAGTATTTTAACAAAGATTAACAGTAATAACTACACCGTTATTTTTAAACAACTTATATTTGTCGTTTTCTTCATCCAATCGCTTTCAGCATGGGGTCCACATTACGGTCGCTATTTGTCGCATTTAATATTCCCGACAAAGATTTAATATTCCACGACCAAACTAATATTTCCGACAACAATGAATATTTTATAACCACTTGCTTATTTTAAAATATTCACATGATTTTACCCCTAACTATCCACATTAATCAAATCAACCCTTACTATTTCAAAATAATAAATAGAGAAAATTAAATTTTAATTAATAATAAGTTGGGGTCTTACATTTTATCCTGTAACATCAATCAATATATATCTCGAATCAAATATTCATCTTTGCACTACAAAGCCAAAGATATTCATCACCGGGTCATGTTCATCTAAACACTGCTCATCTTTGCACTACGGCCAAAGATATTAATCGTCCCATCATGTTCATCTCAACACTGCTCATCTTTGCACTACTTGCTAAAGATATTCATCAAAAAATCATTCATCTTTGCACTACAAAGCCAAAAATATTGATAATATCATCATTTAAGATCGAGGATGATGAAAATATTTTAAATGAAACGAATCCAAATGAAACAAAAGAACAATATTAAGGATTCGTATTTTAAACAATCCAAGTTCAAAAATACTTCATAAGTAATCAGAGTGGGGTAAAATTCAAGAATGATCAAAACATAGATACAATCAAAGCTAGTACCCAGAATAGATATTTTGGTCAAAAAGAAGAAATTTCATTTTTCGGTGAATAGTGCCATATTCGTGAATAGTGCCGTATACGTGAATAGTGTCGTATACGTTAATAGTAACTCTGACACCAAAAGATAGGAATTTCACAAAAAATATCATCACGCTTCGTGAATAGTACTCGTGAATAATAAAGAACTCGCTGAACGAAAGAACTCGTGAATAAGAACTCATGAATAAGTAACCCGACATGAAAAAGTTCCAAATTTGATAAAAAATTTCCAACCAATATTTTGGCATAATGATATTGAAGAAATAATATCATTTTCAAATAAAATAACATCTCTTACCTCGAAAAGACAAGATTTCTAATGAAACACCTGGATATAAAGCTATGACTTGAACTTCAGACCGTATAGCAATACTCAAAGTATACTCAAAATACTCACAAGAATACGCCGATAATATAGAGAGAAAACTTCATTTCGGTGTGATTTTCAATTCTAACCTAAGCACCCTATTTATAGAAAATGCTTAACAACACCAAAGTAGAAAATTTATTAAATATTATTATATTTTTCCAAAACTTCATACGCACATGCTTTTACCATCTGAACTCAGCCCCTATCACATGTTAAATGAGGGAAACAAAAAATGAAAAACACGTTTTTGTAAATAAAAATAATTAAAACTTTTAAAAATCAATTATTTTGAACTTTGAACTTCAATAATTCATAATAAATAGCCTTTTATCAGAAAAAATTGAATCTCATGAATTTTTATAGGAAATTCAATTTCTACAACTTTGCGTAAGAAAGTTTTTCCAAATTCCAAACAAATTGACCGAAATCCATAAACCAAAGAATTTTACAAAGCTATAATCAAATTTCTATTCAATAATCAGGTCCACCAACACACAAAATATGTGTTAAACATTTAATGCCACAAAATACTCTTCCTCCTCCTCATATACTCATATATCCCACATTCATTATAAAAATATCACCGTTAATATATTATTAAAATAATATATTTAAATGAATTATTTTATCGTAAAAAGATAAAATATTAATTTTCAACAATTGTCACATTAAAAATTTTCTCCATAAAATCAATATTTTTCTCATCATATAAATCAATAATTAATTATTCACAAATAATATTACAGAATCACAAGATCGGCAACCAGCGCTCTAGAAAAAGGGGCTTTCCAATAAGGATCTCTCCTTACTGGCGCGCAATTAGTGACCAAACCTCTCCTTATACGTAACTTTCTAGACATTGCCAATAATGTTATCCAATAATATTATTCAGATAATATGAATTATTGCTCGATAATGGAAAATACCGTAATGACAATTTATTGAAACAACAAAGAATATAAAATATCAACGCAAAGAATTATTGAATCAATAAAATAAAATATTGAATAGAATTATCGTAATAATTATCGAGTAATGCCTTCACGTAAGAATCAATAATTGGTGCAATACCGTACCATCGCTCAACAACGCAGTATTAGTGTATTTTAACCACCGTGTATTCCAACAAAGATTAATCTGTGAATAACTACGCCGTTATTTATAAACAACTTATATTTGTCGCTTTCTTCATCCAATCGCTTTCCGTTATGGGGCCCACAAAAGATCGCTACCGTCGCATTTAATATTCCCGACAAACGATTTAATATTCCACGCACCAAACTAATATTCCCCCGACAATAATGAATATTTTATAACCATTTGCTTATTCAAATATTTCATGATTTTACCCATAACTATCCACATTAATCAAATCAACCCTTACTATTTTAAAATAATAATAGAAGAAAATAAATTTTATTTATTAATAATTTGGGGTCTTACATGAAGTTTCTCAATACATTATAAAACAACATGATATGCAATATATAATTGCATTGAGGACCTAAGATGTGCGTGTCGTATATTATACGTCACTTAATAATTGATTTTGGTGAACAACAATAGGTTGATGAGAACCCAACTTTGAAAGGGTGTTTTTTCACTATCATACAAGATGTTTAATGACGTATAATCTTGTGTTACCATAAGACAAGGTTGTGCACATCCATTTGCTGAGTACATCTACGAGCACTACCTATATGATCTTGGAGTATATTTGAAATATAATTCCCACTTTTAGAAAACTGAGATAATTATATGTCAAGAGAAAACTCATCATTGGAAGAAACATGATAGTAATCTTTTTATTTTTCTTTGGGGTCTATTGGATCAACCAATGATAATTCTCTGGGCATATGATAACTATCATAACTTAGATTCATGACCTCCTATGTACGAAGGTTTCCTTGAGCATTTCCCAAAGATTTTAATTTCTAAAACAGTTATTGACTGTACTTTTATGTAAAATACCTTTGTAAGGTGTTGTGGTCGAGGCACCATGAAAGTTACATAGATTTTGTATTGAAACTCACGACTTTATCATTGTCGCATCGCATTTACGATTCAACAGTTGTATAAATAAAGTTTGTATTTGATTTTTAAGGAGTGATATAGGGCGACTCAGAATGGGTCGTGTGGACCTATTTTGGGAGAGTCACAATAATCATACCAAGTCCATCTTTTCTTCCCAGATCGGGATTCCTATAAGAAAATAAGTATCAAAATAAGGCTCAGGCCAGCGATGAGGATTAGTTGGCAATTGCCTTATTAAATGGAATTGAATGAAATTGAGGAGGAGATGCGAGGAAGAGCTCATTAGATCCATGCCACTTGAACTCCAAGTCTTAAGCAACCGGCATCTACCTTGCCTTGCTCAGAGCGGAATAGATAGATTCAAGGGCGAAGGAAAGATAGTTCTTTGAGCGAGAGAGATTCCGATTCAACTTCTCCCACGGGAAATCCAACCTTTATAGTTCGCCTAGCCTATTAAGTGACGTGTAAGAGCTCTATGCTATCTATGGAATAATGGTCAAGGTCGCTTTTGATTGATCGCTTGAAAGTTTGAAACAAGTCTTGGATTAGGAAGAGAAGTAGGCGTAGAGGATATTGATAAAGATCCCACATCTGGTTAACTGCTATGCACGTAAGTCAAAGATGACTTTCATCACAATATAAACATGAGAATGATGACAATAATATAAGCATTAATCAAACGAAAATAAGGATAAATATTAAAGACTTTAAATTTATCCAAATATTATCAATCACTTAATAATCTCATAATCTAATATTATTAATATTATAACAATATTTTTATCACTTCTTAAACTTATAAATAATTTATTTCAATTGTTTACAGTTTACCAAATAATGCATTTAATCATTTAAAAATGCCATACTCATAAGGTTTCATTACCAATGTTCAAATTTTTCATCAAAAATCTGCAAATACCCTATATAGGATTCTCAAGTCATAAAATCCTATTTTCCAAATTTGTTACTTCACATAACATATTTAATTCATTTACTCATAACTAGTTCATTTTTATGAAAAATACCAAATCAGTCCCCTAATAGTACAAGAATGTGAATCAATAGTACACACACGTGAACAAATAGTTATAATCATGTGAATTAATAGCAATTAATTGCTCATTTATCCGATTAATTACCCGACTGATCAGTATAACTTCCAGACATCAATTAATTTCGAAATAAATGTCGATTTCCACTAACACTAATAATTCCAACACAATGAAACTATCAATTTCATCTTTAATCAACACAAACTTATTCATCATTAATATTATAACTCACAATATTTAACAACCAGGTCGTTTCCAGGAAAGAGGGGGCTTTCCTATAAGGATTTCTCCTTATTGGCGCACAATTAGATGACCAAATCTCTCATTGACAGAACTTCTAGACATTATAAATATTACAATTTAATAATATAAATAACTTTATCGTCTCAATTATTGATTTAATAATATATCATATTATGCAGATGATACTGTGACAATAATCGAATCAATAATATGAGAGATATGATGCAAAGAATTATCGTAATAATAATTGAGTTTAAGCGAGTGACTTCTTACGTAAGCATCAATAATCAATACCGCAGTGTCTTCTTACGCAACCTAACGCCAGACATCTTGTACTTTTACTATCGGGTAGTTCAACAGTTTTTTTTAAAAGAACACTTTCGTAGTTATTTTTATAAAATGATAATTCTGTCGTTTTCTAACTACGACAATACTTTCGTTGTGGGGTCCACCAATGATTGTGCCATCATACGAATATTCCCTGTTAAAACAAATATTCCCCGACCAATCAAATATTATATAACAACTTGCTTACTTTGCAAAATTTATAAATATTACCCATAACTATAACATTATATCAAATCCACACCATAATATTCAAAAAAATATTTTGAGAAATTAAATCTTTATTCATAAAATTTGGGGTCTCACAATCTCCCCTCATGAAATTTCGCCCTCGAAATTTACGTACGTACCTGGTATGCCGAAGAGATGAGGATACCTTGACTTCATTTCTTATTCCAACTCTTGAGGTATAACCTTTGAGTGTTGAATATGATCCTTCTTATCTAAGATTTTAACACGTATCTCATCATACGTTAAATCTTCTGCTATATCGTCTTGTTCTAATTCAATAATGTGGTTTGGGTCGTCCACATATTTACGTAACATCGATACGTGAAAAACTTTATGAACACGCGATATACTTGGCGGTAAAACGAGTCTATAGGTCACAGTTTCTACTCGATCGAGGATTTCAAATAGGCCAATTAAATCGAGGGTTGAGATAACGCCTTCTTGAACCTTCTTCTTCACATTCATCAGATTCGGGTGTGTAGCTTGAGTGGCTTTAACTTTATCGATTAAAGTCGATTCTACTCGTATATTTGATATCACCATGTGGGTACTTAGAGTCTTTAACTCTATCTTCATCATTTGTAAGTTATACGAAATGAGTTTTGTACTGGGGTCAATACAAAATAAGCTAAGAAGTCTTCATGAATAAGTCAGAAAATTTATTAACAATAGAAATATTATTCAAAACTGTGACCCTCATCCAAGACTTGGATAACACGCCACATTGATATCTATCAACTTGCCACCGTTATTCACGACGTCCCCTACGGATATTCTAGCTTCGGTGTATTCCAAGACTTGGAAGTCACCAGCGAAAGGCTCAGGGATATTTACTTATGGCTTGATATGACAATGATTGACTTTAGTGGTTTGGTTTCTTGAATTCACATAACAGGTTGGTTAGGAATATAAAAGCTAACAACCTTACGAAAATAATCAATTTTAGCATGATGAGTAGTTAACCAATCAATCCCTAAAATCACATCAAATGCAAGTATTTTCAAAGAAATAAGATCGACAGGTAACGTGAAAGTGTCGATTTGAATTAAACAAGATTTATAAATAGTGGAGGTAACGAATGTTTCTCCTAACTGAGTTTCAACAGATAAAAGAGCCAAGTTCAAACATTGAACACCACTAAGTGAAATAAAAGAGTGGGTAGAATCGGTATCGAATAAGGTATAGACTTCGGAAGAGTTTATGATTAACTTACCCATGATAACTTCATTCGGATTCCTCGATAAACGCTCTCATTTAAACTACCGAGTTTGACTTGTCTGGGACATCCTTTGGCGTCACCATCCCAGTTGGACTTAAATTTGCTATAGATTACATTACACCCTTAATTACTTCATACATTTCGATCCATAATTGAATCATTACTCTCGATCCATATCGAATTGGGGTTGTCAATTGCTCGCACGGGTAATTCCGAATTCGATGTTGGATTCTCACAATTGCTGTCCAAAAAGCGAAATTCATTTCATCTATTTTGGCCTTATTAGATCGAACGTCTTTTTCTACAATATTAACGCGTCGTGCGGCTTTTACTCATGCATCATCTATTCTCATTCGTTCATTTGCTTCTTCTTTCATCAAAACCTTGATCATAGCATTCTCAGATTCCAACTCTAATATCTTATATTCTGCCAAAGAGTGCTTCTGTTCAAGCATCGCACATCGGGTAACACAATTTTGAATTGTTGCATCCCTTTGCTCCACGACCGCCTGCCGTTCTTCAGCCTGCTCTTCTAAATCATGAATATGATTTTGTAATTCTAAATTTGGATCATAAAATTCTTCTAATAAATTCTCCTCATGTTCCTCTTCTTCCTCTTTTCCCCACTCTCAGCTGCTACCTCTGCGACTAGCTTGGGTGTAGCTATTAGTTCTTCACTCACCACGTAGATATCTCTAATTTCTTTTTCGTCTGACATCACATTAACCTGGTTGGTGATTAAAGGTGTCTCAACGATCTCATGTGCTTCATTGCTGATCTCAACATTTTCAGATGCCATTTTCAAACACTGCCACAAAACAAGGGTTAATTAACATATCACATATTATTCCTATACTCTGACCGACCAATTAAATACCAAATAAACTTAGGTAGGTCATACTAGCGAAGGAATTTTCCGTCTCTCCCCTCCTAGTTCTTGTCTCACATCTCAGCCAGGGATCATATCCCTAAGCTTTGATACCAACTGTGACGCCCCCAAAACAGGTATACATCACCCATCTTGAGTCGCTAGATACATGGTACATAAATTCAAATACAACTTAATTATACAACAGTCGTGTAAAATACGACAAAACATAATCTAAGAATTTTAATAAGAATACTGTCATCTAGACAATATCCACGCTCAATGGAGTTCTCATTACATTTATTATCACACTATTTAACAGAATAGTGAGGACTACTAATGCTATCATCTGGACCGTCACTCCATTCCCTGATAAACATGAGGATGATGACAATGATATAAGCATTAATCAAACGAAAATAAGGATAAATATTAAAGACTTTAAATTTATCCAAATATTATTAATCACTTAATAAACTCATAATATAATATTATTAATATTATAACAATATTTTAATCACTTCTTAAACTTATAAACAATTTATTTCAATTGTTTACACTTTACCAAATAATGCATTTAATCATTCAAAAATGTCATACTCATAAGATTTCATCACCAATGATCAAATCCCTCATAAAAAATCTGCATATACCCTATATAGGATTCCCAAGCCTTAAAATCCTATTTTTTTATTTTGTTACTTCACATAACATATTTAATTCATTTACTCATAACTAGTTTATTTTCATGAAAAATACCAAATCAGACCCAAAAATATTTCTTTTCTGGGATTTAATAGAATATTGTCCCATATTGAACATATATTTTTTCGAAATTTTTAAAATTCATTTACTATTTTTCATATGGCCAAAACTGTCGAATATTTAGACATTTATCATAAATTATCCTTTTGTCCAAAAATTCCAAAATTTACAGGGTATACTCCTATTATATAAATGTACTCCCAATAAAAATTTTACCAATTTTGGAGTTAACCACAAGGAGTTATAAGGGTTTACTTTTAAAATAGTCTTTTCCCATAAAATCCATAACTCTTAATCTATACATCCAAAAATCGCCATTTTTGGACACAATATAGAAAACTCATCAAATTATCATTTCAAATTTTTTCAGAATTTTTGAGGGTCAGAAAAGTTACGAAACTGCAAATGAATTTTCACACCAAATGCAGTAATCACGTAGATGAGATCATTTCCATAATTTAATAAAAATGAATACGAAGGATCATTCACCATGCATGCGATGAGTCCACATAGACATGTTATTCCAACTGAATAATAAAAAATGGAATAATAGAAGAATTCACCATGCAAGCGGTGAAGACCTTACGCATGATTATTCAACATAATAATAAAGAATGGAACCAGTCATACGTAATCCTTGCATGCATGGATATTCCAATAGAATAATAAAGAATGGAACTGGTCATGCGTAATCAAGATGCACGAGGATATTCCAAATGTAATAATAAAGAATGGAATAACAATAGAATTCACCAGGCATGCGATAGACCGCACAGACAGCATATTCCAACAGAATAATAAATAATGGAACCAGGTCATGCTTAATACGCACAGATAGGATATTCCAACAGAATAATAAAGAATGGAATAACAGAAGAATTTTACCATATATGCGGTACTTCACATAGACAGGTTATTCCAACATAATCATAAGGAATGGAATAACAATAGCTCTTTTCATGAAAATGAAAGAAATAATACCCTTTACCTTAGAAGAAACTGGATATTGGAATAGTGAGATAACAAACTTCTCTTCTTCTTTCTCTTTATAATTTCTCTCTATAATAATTGCTCTAAAGCTTTAGTGAATTGGTAAGAAATGAAGGAAATATGAGCTTCTATTTATAAAAAAATATAATTTCGATAATTGCATATTTTGGGGCTCAAAATATTACAGAATACTACCTTCCTGTTTTCTTTTATTTTTAATTTAGTCCTGCAAGTATTATCAAACTTGCACCACCTACCCTAATAGTAAATCATGTGAATCAATAGTAAATCATGTGACTCAATAGTTCTAAACATGTGAAAATATAAATTACAGTATAGTACCTCCATCTATACCTCTATTTTTAACTTAGTCATGCAAGTATTATCAATCTTGCACCAACTCCCCTAATAGTACAAGAATGTGAATCAATAGTACACACATGTGAACAAATAGTTATAATCATGTGAATTAATAGCAATTAATTACTCATTTATCCGATTAATTACCCGACTGATCAGTATAACTTTCAGACATCAATTAATATCGAAATAAATATCGATTTCCACTAACACTAATAATTCCAACACAATGGAACTATAAATTTCATCTTTAATCAACACGAATTTATTCATCATTAATATTATAACTCACAATATTTAACAACCAGGTCGTTTCCAGGAAAGAGGGGGCTTTCCAATAAGGATTTCTCCTTATTGGCGCGCAATTAGATGACCAAAACTCTCCTTAACAGAACTTCTAGACATTATAAATATTATAATTTAATAATATGAATAACTTTGTCGTCTCAATTATTGATTTAATAATATATCATATAATTAGGATAATCTTTGTGACAATAATCGAATCAATAATATGAGAGATATGATCAAAGTAATTATCGTAATAATAATTGAGTTTAAGCGAGTGACTTTTACGTAAGCATCAATAATCAATACTGGTGTACTCTTATGCAACCACGCCAGACATCGTATTTTTACTCTTTGGGTAGTTCAACAGTTTTAACGATAACACTTTCGCCGTTATTTTTATAAAATGATAATTCTGTTATTTTCTAACTACGACAATATTTCTGTTGTGGGGTCCACCAATGATTGTGCCGTCGTATAAATATTCCATATTAAAACGAATATTCTCCGACCAATCGAATATTATATAACAACTTGCTTACTTTGCAAAATTTATAAATATTACCCACAACTATAATATTATATCAAATCCACACCATAATATTCAAAAAAATATTTCGAGAAATTAAATCTTTATTCATAAAATTTGGGGTCTCACAATCTCCCCTCCTTATGAAATTTCGCCCTCGAAATTTACGTACGTATCTGGTATGCCGAAGAGATGAGGATACCTTGACTTCATTTCATATTACAACTCTTGAGGTATAACTCTTATTTGTTCTACTGCAGTTAAAATTGATGTTTATTATATTTTATCAGTTTAACACTGTTGAAGGCTAATGCTAATTTATTCTACATTAACTTAGTCATAATATTTCTTACTGGGCTAGTTGAGCTCACACTTTGTTTTCATTGTTCTCTTCAGGAAATGAGAATATAGCTGAGACTAGTCGAGGAATGGAGTGACGGTCCAGATGGTTGCATTAGTAGTCCTATTATTATGTGAAATAGTGTGATAATAATAATTGTAACGAGGACTCCATTGAGTTTGGATATTGTCTACAAAATAATATTCGTTTTAAAACTCTCAACTTATGTTTTTTCGTATGTTACACGACAGTTGTATAATTAAGTTGTATTTGAATTTTATACAACGTATTTGGCTACTCAGAATTTGTGATGTATACTTATTTTGGGAGCGTAACATTTTCTACATTAAAAAGAGTTCAAAAAGAGGGAAGTGTCTCAAAAACAAATAAGGAAACATATTAAACTTTACTTCTCTCTGTATACACCTCAAAAAAAAATATTAGTATTTATTAATTATGTATACACACTCCTACGCCCCTTGCCCTCCACCCTAAAAAAAAATATTTACTGATTATATATACACTCCAAAAAAATAATATTTATTGGTTATTGTAATAAAATTCTCAATAATTTTATTAATTTTAATTAACATAATAATTATTAATGTAAATTCTTTTTGAAAGTACCTATTATCACAAAATTAATGTTTTTAATACTCAAATTAGTCGCATCAATTAAATTTTTTAATTTCAAACTTGGGTCTAATTAAAAAATTAAAATAAGATTCTTTTAGTATAACAGAAATTA